>JAKSZP010012048.1:0-134556 GCA_022478985.1 Massospora cicadina
TACAAGGTGCCACGCATCAGGGGCTTCAAGTTGCTTGGGAAATTGAATGAATACCTGATTTTGGTAACCTTCTCATTCAATTTTCTGATACTGTTGCCAGAATAACTCCTTTCACTCTTTGGGGAGTCATTAGCGAAATTCAAATTATTATGGACCTCAAAGGTATGAAAGGGGGTCAAAGTTCATAGAAATTTTGGGCGGCGTCATCAATCTCACTTAACAAATTCCAAATTGGCAGGGAGAAAATTATTTTACATGGCGTCAATTCTGGAAGGAACATTATTTAAGCCATTGGTGCCTATAAAAGGGCCTCTATCGCCTCCATCTGTGATGGCCTGATTGTCAGTACTGCCACCAGTTTGGTCATTGTTGTTTGTAGCAATTCACCTGGTCAAGGAATGGCCAGAAGCACCACTTGTGGGCTCATCTGAAACGATCTTCTTGATTCTAAATTAGCTTAAAATAACTGTGAAAGTTACTGGAGAGAAATTCAAGATGATAGTGGCCAGCTGGGATGCAGATTGATTCTAAAGGTTCAATGTGAGTATCCTAAGACTAAAATTTTGAGAAGCCAAACCTATTATTGGTGTTAATACTCTCTCAATTCCTTCTTCAAACAAATTTAAGCCTAGCTTTAAGGATAAATTTATACCTGGTGAAGAAAGCATAGCATCTTTCCCCTATGCCTATGAAAGTTCTATGGATGAAGCAACTTATCACCAGAAGGTTAAAAATACTGATCTTTGTTTGAATAGTACTGCAAATGAAATCATGACGCCTCACCATAAATAATGTTAAACTTGATACCAGGTGTGAACTGCTCTAGTGCAAGAATTTGGGAGTATCCAATCGCTTTCTAGCCAAAAACAAGATTTTATGGTCACACAGTTAAGATAAGGTGAAACTATGGTTGAGTTTGCTAGTTGATTTTATTTAAAAGCCTTACCTTTAGTTACAACTAATTGGATTACACTTGATGATACAATCACTGCAGTAATTTCAGCATAAAAGCCTAACCTAGTATTCAATTACACTTGATTGGACTTAAGAGAACTTTTACCAATATTTATAAAATCAAAAAACGTTAAATGCAATTCATACTCCTATTATGACTAAGCCTTCACCTGCTCCAACTTCATCAACTCAGCCTCATGTTCATGCCCTTGAAGCAATAAAATATGACTGACCTAGATACTTTTAATGTAAGGGATTACGTCATAATGTAAACCAGTGTTATAAAAGAAAAGCTGATGAGGTTTCAAAAGATCAGTCAGCATGAAAGATGAGGCTCTTCATGCTGACCAGAAGTCTATGCCTCAACCTGATTACTTAATCTATAATGGTACTCATTCTATGGAAATGATTCAGCAAGAGTTAGCGGAAGCTAATAAAGATTCTTCTTATTCTAGTTTTTCCTTGGATGAGTTACCCATGCTTTTAACTTTTCTGCCTCAATTTGGAAGTACAGTTACTAGAGTTCCAGTCAAAGTATATAAGGAACCCATTATGGCTATAATTAACAGCAGTTCTCGTGTCATCGCTATCTCTTATAAATCAATGATTTTTTAAATTTTTAAATTTTTAAATTTTATTCAAGGTAAGCCAACCAGGGGATGGACATTACTAATACAAACCAAATAAACAACTGAAAAACACAAACCAAACGCCATAAATGAGTAACGAGACACCAAAACAAAAAAGGAAAATTAACCTACCAGGTGTAGCAGTCATGAACCGCTTATCCCACCATGGCGGAGGGGGAGGGGGATCAGGCGGATTATCAATTTTTATCTTCATGATTAAAGAGGTGGATCAAAGCTGAGAGCAAGGGGTTGGGGCATCCGCGAGATATGGGTTGAGGAAAAATAGATAATTAAGTTCTTTGGTAACAATCTGGGCCTGGAGCATAGCCTCCAAGAATTTGGCAACTTGGTGTTCAGCTTGTATATATGCATTGGGAAGCTGGGTAAATTTTGTGATATTGGCTCTGGTGATACTTGTGGTGGGGAAAATTCTGCCAGTGCAACACCTTGCTTGATAGCATAAGTGGCAGTATCCCTTAATCGTTCAATTTCCACTTTTGCAACCTCAGGGAAATCAGCAGGTAAATTGATTATATGTACCCTTTATTAAATTCAGTGATAGATAGTGCCACAGCTTTGCAGAGATGGTGGCTATCAAGAGAGGCCACAGAGGCTTTAGCAAGTTGATGGTTACTCAAAAATGGGGTAGCGGTGGGTTTGGGTACATATTTCTTGGGTGGGAATAGGTCATTGAAATCTGAAGGTAGATAAAGTTCCAAATTAATTGGATAGTTAAGAGGTGGGAAAATTTCCCTAGATTCAGTTATTTCATCCAATAAGTCCCAGGAATTTTGGTTGAGTATGATTGATTCAGAGGGATGTGGTTTTGGTTGGGTAAGTTTTGGGGCATGAAATTGGTTGGATTAATTTTGGGTCCAAACCTGCTCATGATTGGGTATATTGTGAGAAATTAAGCCATCTTGGGCTTTGGTTGCAAAGGCTTTGCTGATTTTTGAGCGTTCAGCTGGAAGGGGTAATGGCAGCCAAAATCCCCAAGAACGCTGTTTGTGTGGCCTCATGTGTGGGCTTGGAAGATTTCACATTTTTTTAATTGTAGCTACAGTTTTTTTAAAATGATCCAACTCATGGCAGAGGGGGCAAATGGTGCGTCCTTGTCAATACAAGCCCAAAAGAAGTGATCTGGTGCAGATGGGATGTGGACACATGGTGGGATGTGTTGGGCTATGGTCGGCTGGTGGGGGTAATGGTGGCCAATGCCTGTGGTGCCACTAACCGCTCAGCTCCACTTGGGACCAGGAAGTGGAGGATGGATTCTTTACCATATTTGGACAGCCCTATCATCAATTCTTCATAGAGTATATGATGGGGGAAGGTGCGAAGGAAGGTTTGCAAAGGTCACCACCATTGTGGTATCACTGGGGAGGTGTGTACTGGTTGTGATAATAGGTGTTTTTTTATATAATAAGGGCATAGTTGCTGCAGCAGCTGCGTCCTCTTCAGTGGGTAAACCAATATCAAAATAGCCTTTATAAGGGCGGAAGTCATGAAATCCAGCTGGTGAAAACGTGGTCATTGCCAGCTCAATTATTGCTTTGTCAGCATATGGGAAGAGACATCCATATACAACTCAGAGGCAAAAGCAAATATTGGATCAGGGTAGGGCAAGTGGGTGGGGGCGTGTTAGGTGGACTTGCGCTAAGTGTAATGATAAGTCCCTTGGAGGGACAAATTGGCCTGATGCATTAGGTGGGCTGGATGAGCCCATCTGTACGCGTTTGCCTGTTGGGAAGAAAATGCTAGCAGGTGGAGTGCCACTGCTCCACGCTGGGGCAGCAGGTGGCGGATCCGCTGACATCAATGGAAAACTGATACATTGTAGGTGGCAATGGAAAATTAATGGATACTTTTTAATAAATTCGCTTGAAAGTGATGTCAAGCGGAAAGAAAAGTCTTTATAAATTAATGAAGCAAATCAAAGTTGCTCCATATCTTTCACATTATATGAAGTATTGCATCGCTGGCCCTACCTATACCAGATCAATAGGATCATACTCAGTACTTTCTGTAAAACTTGGAAAGTTATTCTTAGTTACTATATCTGTAGCTTTGATTATTCTGTGTTATGATCTTATGTTATGTACTTAATTTTTTAGGAATATCTGCTACAATACATTACTTTGAAGTTTTCATTCCCTCCTTGGACATAGAGTACCATTGGAATTAGAGTCCAAGCAATAATGATGTAATTAAATTAAAGTTTAGGAGTTTTTCTTTCTCGTAAAAATCACTTTAGTTACTATGATTCGATTCAAATAGCAAATTTGGATAATCACACACAGGAAAGATGGGCGACTTTAATAACAAAAATAATACAACATGGGCGAGCGTCGCGGCAAGCGGTGCACTTAACGGTGCAACTAAGGGCAAGAAACGCCCTGGAGGGGGACCAGGAACCCAAGCCATAAAAAATTGCAAACTCAGACACCGTCTGGGTTTAAGGTATTTACTGTTAAAGCACGCGCAATACATGTACATTCAATTCAACCAACCTTTGTCAAAGGTGGAACACGGTATCAGACTCTTCCTTGGGGATGAGTCACTGACCCTGTGGGAGATAACATGTGAGGCACAGCCCTCACTTTTCCCTCACGCGGTGTACATAACCACCAACAACATGGGCCATGGCTGGATTGATATTGGTTTCAAAACAGCTGATGAAGCTGATGCCGCAGCAAAAATCTGCGTGGAAATTGCCCTCCCTGAGGGCAAAAATTGTGCACACCGCGCGCACCAAATGGAACAAAGCAAAAACTTTGTTCATATCTCCTTTGACTCGCTCCCCACCAACCTTCCTCATAAGGTAATTGAGGAGGAGCTCCGCAAAGGTCTTGTGGCCTACAGAGAAATCCAACAACTCAAATTACAGCTATTTCGCTTAACGCCTGACCTGTGCACGGGCAAAGCTATTGCTGTAATCAATCCCTTCCCAGAAGTGGAAGAGGATTTATCCAGAATTCCCCGCGCAGCAGAATTTCACTTTGCAGATGGGGGCCAGTCAACTGCATTCCAAGTTATACTGGAACGCGCACCACCCATTTGCAACCACTGTGGCTCACTGGGCCACAAGGAACATGCATGCCCTGTAAAAGAGGGCTTAATAAAAAATGATTTTTGTGAAGAAGCTATGGACAAAAATAATGAAAAACTTCGCCAAAATGACTGATGGCCACCACCCATTCCGCTGGGGTGAAGATGGACTATACTCCATCATGGACCCAGTTACAAGTAAACAGTAAAGCAGCACAAAAAGCCCACAAGAGAGCAGCGGCTGAAGCGGCGGCACACGTGGAACGCCATTAACCATGGACAAATTCAGGAGGATATTTTGGATATTCACCGAACCAACCAATCAGAACAATATGCCCAGGTGAAAATTTTCACAGTAATCAGACTGAGCCACAAAGCGTCATCAGTCATGCACATATTGAGGAACAATGCAACTGCAATTTGGGTGAAAATGCGGTGCACAATGCAACAAAGTTGAACCTCAAAAATATAAAATCCAATCAACAACCTGCATCAAATCAACATGAAACCTGTGAAAGAAAAGTTGACGCAAATGCAAAAAACTGCAATTCCCTTGAATCATTGGGTCATATCAAGGGAACCAACAATGGCAGTGAAAGAGTTGGAGTACAGACGCAGAGCATAACCAAAATGAGCTGCGGTGGGATAGGACCAGAGGGTCCTCCCAACTGCTCCTGAGGCGCCGCGGGCACCTCAGTGTCAATAGGGATGTTAAACATCGCGGGAGCCAGGGCTCATACATCCCAAGCCAAAAAGCTGGCATTCCTGTGAAAATCTCTTGTAGACATCTTGGCCATCCAAAAAATCCCACTGCCTACAAGGGGAAGAAGAATCCTGGTCAACCAGGGTTGCACCATCACAATCAGTATGGACGTCTCACTGTGGGGTGATAGTCCAAAACAACAAAAAATTTAAAATTACAAATTCATCATCACACTTGCACAGTTTAGTCCTGGTAGCAACAATCACATGCCAAGATGAAATAATTTTGTTAGCATGTATCTATGCACCATGCACTGCAACTGAAGAAAAAAAATTTGAAAAAATTTCTACTCTCACCCTCCCACCAGATATCATCATGTTAGGCGATTTCAACTGCTGGGATAACCCCAATACAGATTGATGGCCTAATCCCAGGGGATACCTACCTGGACACATTGAATATTGCACAATGAAGGCATCTCTTGGCTTGCAGGATGCTCTTCCTCCCAATTCACCAATCCTTTCCCACATGACAAGACCCAACATACGTGAAGACTGCTCATATCAATGAGTTGTATTAACCACATCCTCATCCCACAATCCCACCACTCAAGAATCTCCAAATTTACAACAAAAAAGATCAATTTTTCTGATCACCAATTAGTTACGGTGCAGTTAGCGCCAATCCAATCCCACACACAGGTGTCGCCTTGAGAAAAGCTTCACCCAGAAAATATAAAATTGCCCGAGATATCTGACTGGGTTGAAAACAAGGCTACAAACCCAGAATTCACAGCCCCATTCACTTCAGATCCCATCAGAACATGCAAAAATTTCAAGAAAGATTTAATCAACAAAACCTGACATATTGCAACATGCAAGTACACCGCGGACACAGCCACAATCAAGCGTACCTTGGCAGAACTAGACCACCTGGAAATAAATACTCCGAGATCTGGCTATAGCCTTTATTGGGGACGCAAATGGGCAGAAATTTCAGCCTGAATTAACAATCTCATCTTCAAACACCAACACAAAATTAAAGTATCAAACAAAGGTAAGTTCATAAAGGAAGGCGAAACCTGTTCAACATACTTTTTCCACCAATTCCACTCCCATGGAAATTAGCCCGCATGCACACAGGTCTGCAAGACCAACGGCACTGTGGCAACTGACCCTGAGGAGGTCAAGGCGGAAGTACACCGCTATTACACCAAATTATATCGCGATATGCCAACAGATCCACAAAAAATTAAAGAATTTATTCAAACTGCCAAGATACAAAGTACACCACCAAATTACAATATACTATCTCTTATCACATGGGAGGAGCTTTGGGAAACAATTTGCGGTGCACCACGTAGGAAATGCCCAGGGCCTGATGGGATACCCTACAAATTTTACAAAAAATATTTTCAACAAATCGCCCCCTTCTATTGGCGTCAATGAACCAGAGTTTGTTGAAAACACGCCTATTACCAGGAGGCCATGAATCCTACGTTATAACCTACTATAAAAAGGGTGACAAGTTGGACCTGGCCAACTGGCGCCCAATTGCACTCTCCAACACTGACACAAAAATTCTAACAAAAATTCTAGCAGCTAGATTAGGCGCAATTGCATCTGACGTCCTATCACCCAACCAGTTTGGGTTTATACTAGGGCGTTCAATCTGGATCAACCTACACCCTGTTGCAAACATTTGCCAATCCAAAGCAACTGGTGCCCTGGTCTTCTTGGATCAGGAAAAGGCGTATGACCGTGTTAGCTGGCCATACCTAAAAGAATGTCTACATGCCTTCAAACTCCCACCAAGATTGATAAAATGGGCGATGCTCCTAACAGAATCTGCAACCATGGCTGTATGCGGCCCTGGATTCTTAACAAACAATATCAAACCACACAGAGGGCTCAAACAAGGGGATCCCCTCATCCCACTGCTATACAATTTCAGCTTTGACCCACTCCTCCGAGTAACTGACTCACGCCTCATGGGGATAACCGCACAAGGACAACCAACAGTCAAGATACTGGCCTTTGCAGATGACTGTGTAGCAGGTATAGCAAACAATGAAGATGCACAACAGCTGGAACACACTCTAGAGAGATACTCCAAGGTGAGCAATGCATCGCTCAACAAAAGGAAGACAGAAATCATCCTCTTAGGCAAATACACAAACAATTGGGCCACAACATCAGAACCTCACACCAACACTCGAAGAAAAAACCCAATTATATTACCCTTTGCAACACCTCCCACCACTACTCCTGTCCGACACCTTGGAATCTGGCTAGAATCAGGGGGATATGCTAATGAGACAATGGAAAGTAACCTGTTACAACGGGTATCCAAACGCGTAGCCTCCCTCAAGGGGAGAACCCCAGGACTAACAGGACGAGTTACGGTTGCTAACTCGCTCATCCTCCCAATACTGTGGTACCAGGCCCATGCGATAGCCTTCTCACCTACCTTTATAACCTCAATTCGCGCGCTTATCCAGGGCTGGCTGGCCTGGCTCTCACCCTTCTATACGGATGGAAACACTATTTGGTCCACGCTCAAGCGGAGTCATGGTACTAATAGATTTTGAGAGCCATGCCAATCACATCCTAGGTACCTGGATAAAGGAAATCCTTGCTCCAGACTTCCCACAACAACATTGGTCCAGAGCAGCAAGGACTAACTTTGCACAGGCGCTCAAATTAACCAACCCACATAGTCCACCCAGACTCTTATCTTACCTTGCCAAGCACCCTACTGCAACAGGTCCGCATGGAACCTCCCCTCATTTCAAACATATCCTCAGAACTATCCGCCGTATGGGATGGACCATAGAGAACATGGGTACTATACAGGGAAGGACGACCCAGCCCCCATTTAAATTAAGAAACCCAGAAAACCACCCCCAGAGGGATATGCTCGCAACACCTCCAAGCATAGCTAGGATAGAATACCTAGATATGCTGGACATTCCCTATGATTTAACCACACAGAAAGCAATGTGGAAAATGACACACCACCCACTCCTACAGCCAAGGATAAGAGCAAACGCCTGGCGCTGTTTGAGAAGGACCTATAAGATGGCGGACCACTTCAACTCCCTCCACAAAACATGTGCAGTATGTGGAGGGGAGGGATCCCTACATCACCGCCTAGAAACATGCCCCCCAACCAAAGCTATATGGCAGGAAGTCGCACGCCTGCTCAAGATTCAAAACGAATAGGAATTCTTGATATCAAAAAGTATCTTCGCGCTCCAGATTGAGTCACCAATCCCATCTACCCTCTGCTCCCTAATAATACCCATTGCAATGTGGACAATACACACAATTGCATTAGATGCGTTAAAGGGCACGGTCCCAACCATTCATGGGATTATTAACAGATTCCATGTCCACTTACTAGAGCACTTCCAAGCCTGGCTTTATGATTATATGAGACCAAGACAAAAAGCGCTCATAGAATCATGGTTCCCACTCTGGTTCCTCCACACAGACCCTTTCCTTCACACCTGCTCCATAGCAGGGGGAACCCCCTCAGAGTAGTGTTCCGCGCGCGCGCGCCCCCCATACCTGGCAATCGCCGCGCTGGCGCGCGGAGGTAACTTGAGTACCCTGGGGTGCCTAATTTTATATTTGTTATTTTTTATCTTAGTTTTACATATATTCGGTAATGTCTGTCCCCTGGTCGGCTTACCTCAGTTAGATAAATTAAAGTTTGGACTTGTCTCTTGGAAACCCATGATAAGGTTGAACGAATTAATTATCCTTTAAAGGGATTAAGAGTTTAACTTCATCCCACTGTGGTAGAAAGGAAGAAAGGAATGCCATTGTATCACCCAAAATCAGTTGTGGTACCTCCAAAATCTCAAATCATTGTTGATACCAAGTTACTTATTCATATTCCTAAAGATTACTTATTTAAAATAAAGGGGTTAAAACCCCTCAAATAGAGAGATTTTAGCTTACCCTGTCTATTAAATCCAGCTTATGCAAGTTCATTCTCTTTTCTATTGGCAAACCTGAATAATCACGCGTAAACTATAGCCTTAATATTTCTATTGTTTATTTCAGACGTTACCTATCAATTATTTTGTTTCAATAAAGTATTTTGGAAGTCTCCATATTTCTGGGTTTGAACATCCTCCAGCAATTAATACTGGTAATGTTTCCATTGGAAAGTAATTAACTCAAAAACTCAGGACTCAATTGAAAAATTATTGAATAAATATGCTGACCTATTCTCTTCCGCTATTTATGATTTTTGAAAGATGAAAGGAGTATTACATAATAGAGAAATTGAAGATTAATCTTTCTTCAGGTCTCGTCCCTATTGATAGAGTAAAGTTGAAGAGGCAAAGTAACCACTGAACTTAAGCAACTATATAAAGCGGGGCACTAGTGCCCTTTTGAAGTCCCTTAGCTTCATCAGTTATGTTAGTTCAAAAGAAGGATAGAGGACATCATGTAGTGATGGATTATCAGAGTTTGAATTTAGTTACTGTAGAAGCAGTTATCCCTTACTAAAAATTGATGATTCCTTGAGACTATTATCAGGTTACCATTTTTTCTCTGTCATGGATTTCGCAAGTGGATACTGGCAAATAGAATTATTCACACAATGCAGCCAAATGCGCCTTGATAGCTAATAATGGGTTGTCTGAGCCTATGCAGATGCCCCAAGGGCTCTGCAATTCTCCAGAAAACTTTTTTAAAAATCTTATGGATTGTCTTATAAGAGATGACAAGATATCCTGTGTTCTAGTTAACTTGACTACATAATCATGTTTAAAACTTTCTCTTATCATCTAGAGCATTTAAGGAAGTATTCAATTTTCTCTGTCAAGCTTCAATAAATTTGAAACCATATAAGTGTTCCTTTACCAATATGAGTTGTAGTTTCTAGGACATAAAGTTAAAAAAGAAGGTATTCAACCTACCCTAGATAAAATCAGCGCCATTAAAAAGATATCATCACCAACAAGTATTTGGTATTTACAAGATTTCCTCAGAATAATGGGATGTTAACACAAGTTTATCACCTCAATTTTGTGGATTTAACTGAGCCTTTAATTTTATTTAAAAAGAATTCATTTTCAAATGGGGAACAGAACAAGAACAGGCCTTCAATATATTACAAACTTCTTTAGTCTCTCAGCCAATTTTAATGCATCTGAATATTGATAAAGCTTTTTTTATTATTTACTGATGCTATTGATGTCGCAGTTGGTTCCATTATTACTCAGCATGACGATAATATGGTAGACCATCCTGTCACTTCTTTAGTAAGACTTTGTTCAAAGCTGAGAGGAACTACAGTGTTATTAAATGGAAATGTCTAGCAGTGCTCTTAGCAACAAAACACTTCTGATCTTACCTTTATGAGACACACTTCAAAGTTATCATGGATCATGCTTCATTGAGATGGTTGCAACAACTTAAAGATCCTGATGGGCGACTGGCTCAGTGGGCACTAAGGCTTAGAGTTATGATTTTACCTTTTAGCATCGGCCTTGTTCATTTTTAAAATACAGATGGTCTATATTAAATGCCAGTTTTAGTAGTTGTGATTCCTGAAGAGGATCATATTTATAATTTAATTAGTCACCCTGAGTTAGGAGAGTTAGAATATTCTCAAGTTTAAGATGAGTTATGAAAAATGACTACAAATGCACAAATTTTTTAAGGACAGTTATACAGAAATAATAATGGAAAATCGTTCCCTTATATTTGACCTTTGTCTTGGACAGTTGTTATCCTAGAAGGTCATACCACAGTTGGCTTTAGAGGAGTTAAGAAAACCTTTGAGTGATTGCACAAACATATTACTGTCATCATATGTTAGAGACAAAATTTGAGGTAGTAGATGACAGCTCAAATTGTCAGGATCAAGATTGAGTCAGTTCAAAATATCAACATCAAGTGGTAACACCATCAGGACCATTTAGTGTTGTAGTGTAGATGTAATCAGGCCGTTAATTACAGGTTTACATAGGTATTGATATATTTTGGTAATTATTGATCATCTGACAAAATTGAAGGAGGTTATATCAGTACCATTAGCAACAGCTAAAGCTATTGCTTTACTTTACTTCTATTTCGCTCATTATTTTCTCACCACAGTTACTCATGGATACTATTTCTGATAATGGTTTTAATTTTACTGCTCATGTAGTTTATGAATTAACTTAACTCTTCAACACAAAACAGACTTTTACAGCTCCATATAATCCTCCATTAATGGAACTGTGGAGTGAGCTTAATGGTATGAAAGTATCTATTTTGAGAAAAAATAGTAGCCACTGATCCTATGCAATGATTTTGTATTTACCCGCTGCTATATTAGCTTACCAAATCAGCTATCACTGCATAATTAATATGTCCCCATTTCAAGCTTTATATGGACAAGAACCAAAATTACCAAGTAATATACAACTTTTATTAGAAGGTTCAGTTCCTGAAAAATCTGATCTCATGATGAAAAATGCAGCTGACGAAATAATATAGTTGTAGGCAATTGCCACTGATGAAATTGGCTTAATCACTTCACACAAAATCATTAATTACAATTCATGCTGCCTGACTCTACCTGTTTATCCAGCTGGAGATTTAGTTCTCTTTTACCATAACCGCGCTGGAGGTTAATCTAATAAGCTTTGAGCTTCTTTGTCTGGACCTTACAATATTATCTGCAAGTCAGATCTGAATATTTTCATTGAAGATATTACCCAAAATACTATAATAATCATGTACATAGTAGGTTTCTACACCCTTATGTCCCACTATGACAGGATCTTGAGGACGGCACTGTCAGGATTTAAGATTTCAAAAAGCTAAAATTGGCTAAGTCAAATTCAAACTTAGTGAGAATCAGCTATTCTCATAGTCAGGGACAAAATTACCTTCTGACAATGATAATAATTATCAAAAAGCTCCTATTTCCTCCAATCCTATGTCTTATGATGGGATGTTATTAGAAACCCATAGCTTATAACCATTTTAAGCCAAGTAATCTTATAAGTTGGGGTTTGAAATCTCTAGAAATTAAAGATCCCTTTTGAGAGGTACCTAAGAAACGCCTCAACGTCGTGTCCCCACCAGACCTATAAATATTGATAATTTCTGACAAATAAAGGATATTATTTTATAACTGAATTTCACCTCAAGATGACTACTTTTGTCTCGAATTTCTCATAATATTGTGACCTTTGTTTAGGAAATCTTTGGTCTAAAATAAAATTATATGAAGAATTTTGCTGTTTTGCAAAATTCAACAAAGGCCTTATATGGAAGAGAACATGGAGTCCCAGCTTTTATAGTCATGAAGTTACCAGCAATACCAAAGAGCCTGAATAAGCACTATGAAGATTAGCTCAGAGGTAAGAAAACTTATATTGGTGGCAATGACAAATCTAGCTAAGACGGTTACAAAAGAAGGTCAAGCGGCTAAATGCCACTTGCTAACCTTTACCCACCTTTGAGGCTTTAGACTTAACCCTATATTATCACGATTGAATTGTGCACCAAGGAGTAAAATTAGATTTGATTTGGGATGGGCCATACGCTAAAACTTACAAACATGGAAATGAATACTCAATCAAGTTTTTGGAAACTGGATTGGCAATCAACTGCATTCATAGCTGATTATTTCACTGGTACTCACATGACAATATTCTGAATGGGGTAATGTCAGATATTCTGATATTAGACTTGATGTGAAGAATATTTACCTTTCAATTCCCTCAGTTTAATTGACACTTAGACCCAAGAAGGGTTAAAATCAATTACCTCAATAAATAAATGGAAAAATTGATAGTCAATAAATCTCTATCTGACTCTAGGAAAACTCTGAAGACCAAATTGAGCCTAAGATACTCCAAGATAAATTTCTTCCTCGTTGATATAAAAGATCATCAGAAGTTCATGTCACAACTAATTAAAGTGACACTCAAGGAAGCAAATTAAGAGGAACCCAAAAAGAGGGTGAAAATAAAGAAGCTGCCAAAATTCTAAACTAAGTGACACCTAGCCTCATCTGACTTGGGTATTCAAGTCTCCATATTTTCCCTATTAAAATTATGATATTAAAGCATTATAACATCTGGAATTCATCGCCTGATTAAGAGCCTTTCTTCCAGATAGCAACACACATTAATCATATTAATTTTCCTTTTGGGGTAAATATTAATGAAGTTGACATAAAGAAACCCAAACTTTTTATTATAATAAAGTTACATCAATAATTCCGCATCTTGTTTTGTAATTGACTTCAATACATCTTTTTGCCAAACTTACCCTTGGACGGATACTCTATTTGACGGGACCAAAGCGGTGACTTGCCATCCTTTAAATAAAAAATATACTTGTCATGCAACTTAAGCAGCTTCAAGTATTGAATGTCAAGCTTCTTGTGCATAGCGCCATTGAGCCTAAAAATGGAAGCCCTACATTGTCTTCAGGGTAAAAGTGATAAGGTAAATGGGATGCTCAGTTTCAACTAGTCATACTCACTCCTTACGCACTTTTTTCTCCTTGTCTTGGAGCAAAAGTGACATCTTGTAGTTGAGAAGACTGAATGAACTCTGGTTGAGATCAATGATTCCTCCAAACTCCACTAAAATCTGCGTTCATATGAAATAAACTTTATTGTTATTCTAATACTATAGCTAAAGCAGACGGTACCATGTGTCTAAAATGCAAGGCTAATGCAGAATAAGCATCTAGTGCTTTGGTTGACTCAGCCCAGAAGTTTCTAAACTTGGCCTAATAATCAATGTTTGGTGAAAACTTTAAGCTCTTCATGAGCTTGTAGGACATCGTTTAATGAATGCAATTATCCAGTATGGCTGCAATTTAGAATTTTTGTGTTAACTCTCACTTTTGTTTGCCCTTGCCAATAGCCATGCCCTCAGTAAGGGTTGCATTAACTGTCTGACCTTACTTTTCCAAGCTCTTCAGGAAGGCAGGACTCATTGAAAGCCTCAGATGACTTGCAGTCTTCACTTGCAATCTTCATGGCCGTGGTTTCCATGAGTTTCTCGCCACCTGATATACTATCTACAATCTGTGTAGGCTTGGAAGCTTGAGCCAAGTAAGACTACTCTTTGGAATCAAAATTCGTCTAATTAGATTTAAGGTAGGTGGGATCAACCACTTAACTTGAGGGTTCTAATAAAATAGTATCCAGACTTTATTTGAAAACCAGGTTCATCTCATTAGTTCTATCAGTGTGGTGTGCAATCCAAATGACTGATCCCGCGACCTCCTCTTTAGGTTTTTCCTTCCTATCTTTATTTAGTTTAGGAAAACTACTCCAGAAGTATCCTTTTTTAATTTTATTCAAGTTGGGCTGACCTTGGGACAAATATACCACACCAATAGAGAGGATAGGGAGTAGGGAGTAAAAATATAGGAGTGGAGGACAAAACCCAAGTACTGGGGGTAAAACCTTCCTGTGCATGTTCTGATAGGCCGGGATTACATAAATCTAACTTCACTGATTTGCTTGGTCAGACTGAGGCATGGTGCGCGAATCCACATGTATTGATATCCTCTTGGCACAGAAATGCAATTAATGCAATTTCTGCCACAATGGGATTTAAAACCACAATGTGAGGGGTGATAGCGGGACGCCCTCCCAACTATGCCACACACCCTTTTTTTTAAATTTATTTGAGGTGGGTTGACCTTGGGACAAATATACCACACCAAGAATTTTTCTAGCCAGTACAGATTTCAAACTCAAAAACTTGCACCTAGGTTAAAAGCAATTTTACCTGCTTGGCTAACCACCCTTCAAAGTATCCTTTTTTTTGTTGACAATTTTACATTTTCTCTTTTTTTAGATTTGAGTACTTCCAGTTTTACTGGTTGGTAAGCCTTTTCTTAGACTTTCACTAATTGCTCCAAGCACATAAAAAAAAATTTCAGGGCGGTTTTTCTGATGATTTTGGTGTCTTAACTCCATCTAATAAGCGGCGTTAATGTTAATTAAGACACCTTAATGGCCTTCAACGATTTAGCAGGTTTTATGGCAAAGGGCATATGCATCAGTAGTTGTGGGTATGATTCAAGCAAACTATGCAAGACAGTCTCCATGGTAACTAGATCTTAGGATCCAGTCTTCCAAATCTGCTATGCTTGAGGTAATACTTGTTTCTGTAGTCCAAAACTTGACTCAACCTTTACTATTCTCAGGGTAAAAACTCTTGCTTCATATTTTTAACATCTTGTATGCTTCCAAACTCAGCAGTAGGAATTTCCTTGACTTTCCCAAATGTGATTGGGTCAAAACATGGCTCCTAGAACATCCTGTGGCTCTCTGCTCATGCATCCCTGAATTTGGTGAGCTTTCTGCTTGTCGCTGGCCCCTTCCATTCTATTCTCATATAATTTAAGGTATCTGGCTATAGTTCCCTTGCTAGGAGTGAACTTAGTTTTGAAGTATGGGTGAAATTTTGAATCTTTCTAAAAATTAATTGGTGGACTGGTTGTAAACTATTGCTGGTGTGTTTTTACTGGTTTTGCGTTCTCTCAAAGTTGGTAACATTCTGAGAGTTGAAGAAGTCTCACTTACTTTCTTTACTCCTCGTTTCAGATATCCATCTGTTCATTTGTGGCTTTTCAGCTTTTGAAATTGGGTTTAGGCTTTGTATGGTTATAAATTTCTAAATTATTTAAGAATCTACTTTCCCTTTCAATTGAGTAAGGTACAGATCTCTGGTCCTTTCATGATTTGGTGGTTGTTTGACTCTTCCTAGCTAAATTGTTAAAATGAAATACTTGATGCCATAAAATATTAAGCATCTCATACATACTTTTCAGATACATATCTTCTGGAAGTTCATCTCCCTGGTACACTTCCATAATATTGGTGTAAAAATCTCAACAATTTCTTGATGGTACCCCTGTAGTGAAAACCAGTTATTTCATGTGGACCACTTGTTCAGAGGGTGCTGATGGAAATAATTGAGCCACTTGCAATAAGTTATTTATTTTTTCACAAGGTGTATCACCAGGAAATTTGGAGAGTTTGGTTCTTCAGTATGTTGGACTTTTTCTCATGGTTCCAGGTATGTCCAACTTTGTTAAATCCTATGAATTGTACATAATGGGGGCTGTTCCTAAGCACAGTGAAGCTCCTCTCAGCCTCTGTTGACAATAAAAAGGCCAATTCCAAAATTTTGATAATAATTCTCTTCTATATCCAGCATAATCAAAAAACAACAATAAAGACAATTTCTGTAAAAGAAGTTATATTTAAATAAATTTGGAAAGTATATAGTGCTTGAGGTGCATGGGGTGTTTAAAGTAGGACTTGTTTTTGAAAAATCATTTTTCTTCTTGTTTGGCAAAATTGCATTTTTAACCTAGTTTAAAAGTTGGCCGAGTCCAATTCCCTGATTATCTTTGATCTTCTGGGTTTTTTGTAAGCTATACTGTAAAGCCCTTCCTGTTTGTATATGTATGGCTTCTGTTATGAGCTTAACTGTGGCTCCTGTTATACTCATGACCATTTTGGCTCTTGCAGCTGCATAGTTTTGTGATTGTCTCAATCAATGGAAATTTCAAAAAAAACAAATTCTATTTACATTTGATGATATGCTCATCTCTTGGGGTCAAACAAATAGGAAAGCTCTCTTTAGACGGAATTTCTGTAATCTTTAAATTATCAGCAGCGTACTAAAGCCATATAAGGTGTTTCTTGGGGGTGTCTTTGGTAATGTCATACTCATACTCTTTTGGACCAGTATTTACACTGGTGCGTCCTCTGACGTCATGGTGACAAGCTGTCAAATTTATTGTGGCAATTATGAAGTATATAAGGATTTTTCTGGTGTCAGAAATTTTAGAATAAAAAACCTACAAAAAAGGGGATTTTTGGATTTTGCAAACTCTTTTTGATTGCTATCTGGGTTAGTAGTGAATCAATTGTTTTATTATCCAGATAGCTTATTAGTACCAAAACTAGTATATTAGAATTGGGGTTTCTGAAGGGTGTTTTCCATAGGTCAAGAAATAAACCTTATAGTTGAGCCTTTCTCAGTATTAAAAACAGTCAATGACTCCTCAGAAGCCTATCCATACCATCAATATTCTATGCTCTAAGCACTCTCCTAGAGTCCTCAGAAGGAATCTGATACATTACGGTGTTGATTAACTAATTTATAATTTGGGGTTAAGGCAGTAGCTCTCCCTCTTTAAAGTGAAAAGCCATCATTAAATTATTACACTAATATATTTTCACCTGATATGGTGACCACAGATCTTATTGTAAGATAGGAGAAACTTTACCTCTAAAGTTGTACAGATAATAGACATTACCATGGATATACATAAACTATTATTTATATATTAAAACCCTTAGATAAATGGAAATGTCAGATACAACAATGTTATAATGGTCTCAATACTTTAAATGATGTCCTCTTCTGTACCATTTCATTGGGACCAATACCCTCAAAGCGATTTAATGGTATACAGCATCTGTTATCATTTTATCGTCAAGGTTTTGAAGTTCAAAGCTTTGTATGGATGGGAACCAATGTCCCTGCAAAGCTTGTGAAAGAAGCACCAGTGATAGTGAGTATGATCCTGAGGAAGCCTTAAAAAGCTTGGTTCAATAAATTATTCAGCTTCTGTAAAAGAAAAGACAAACTTTTAAATACTGTCATTAAAACAAGACAGTCAGCAAGTGCAACTATAAAACTCTTGCCCGCCTTTAAAAATCTAAACTTGTTCTCTACATACATAACCGCGTTGCCATATGAAGCAGGAAGTAAAATATTATTTGTGAAGGAGCATATGTCTTCACTTAAAAATGTGTGTATATATTTCCATTTAGTCTTTAAATAAGGAATCACTATCAATAGAGTACACAGTCAATTTTTGCTCTGGTACTCATCAATCAATGTTAAAAATGATGATTCTGGATGTCTAGTTCTTCTCGTTACATATTATATTGCTGATGAGACAAACATCCCAGGAATCTCCAAAACCTTTTGACTTACAAGCAATAACATCAAAAACCCCTGATAAACTATCAAAATTCTTCTATATTAACTTGATGCTTCAAACATCTTCAAAGCTACCTAAGATTAGCTAAATGCATCATCTTTCATATTTAAATAAATTTAAATCAACTGAAAAATTCACATAGCATTAATCTTTATAAGTACCTTTGAAAGGGCTATACTCTAAACAAGAATTGTGTTGATTGATTAATAAGGGGCCGTTTTATATATACTAGTTCAGATTATTTGACTAGTAGCCACCTAATGGACTCAACAAATACTAGCATGTGATGCATTAATATACCTCACTATATATAAAGATATACTAAGATATAAACATAACCCTAATTAAATGTAAATTTTTCATATAATAAGTTTAGTTGTTATTGTCAAATGAACATATAAAACTATTAACTGAAATACAAAACCCTTAAAATACTATATATGGGTGTCCTATTCATCAATAAGTTACTTCACCTAACTTTACATAAGATGAGATCTAAATTCCTTGTCTTAAGTAATTGTTCTTTGGCTCAATCAAATAAGCAAGTGTTTGCAATGTACTGAGCATACCACAAGTATTTATACTGCAGGGTCTTATGGGTTAACACATTGGGCAACCTTAAAAGCAGAAAGCTTATATATTTGTAAAACACTCACTATTGACTCTACAAACTAAATGTCAATTCTGATAGATTTTTTATCTTGAAGTTAGCTATAATTATAATCATTTTGAAGAATGACTCTTAATTTATGTAGAATTAAGTTGATACTGCAAATAAATTGCATTCCAAGTGATTTATTGTTAAGTTTTAATATCACTATTTAGTGTTCAACTTGGAATAGAAAGTTTGATCACTATAAAATTAATGTGATTTAGATGTATAAAAAGCTGATAATTAAGTAATAAGTATCGGCAAAAAAATATTGTCACCAAGTGCATGATATTTGCTACAGCTTTTAGGTACTAATTTGGAAAAAATAATGACTTAAACAGCATATTACTAGCTCATTAAAGTTAATGGTTAGTCAGTACTATACTCTATCTAAAGCTTCTAAGCTCATTAGTGTCCACTGAAAGTGAAGATACATTGTGCAATAACCTAATACTTATGAGCTCCTTCCAGTCCTATACTTAAAGCAGTTGTTCAGATGGGTAGGGATTTGCCAAAAGGCGACTCTTGGTGTGGGTTTATGAAAGCTGCTATTCTAATTATGCAGGCTGGTATGTCTGTTAATAAAGGGTTTCCTGGTTTGGAGCCTCTTCTTCAGTGAGTTAAGGATCAGGTACCTTTAAATCCTATCTGTGTGTAGATGTAAGCAGAAACACTTATATAAAAAAACCATTTCCTGACTTCTAGGAAGACCCTATAGTTGAAGTTATCTAAAAATTATGAATACCTGTTCAGTTAAGAGTTTCCACTTGTGCCTTGAAGAAGCAATCCTCTGCGGCAAGCATTAGACTAACATCCCAAATACCAAATGTGCATATCCTTTATCCCTCCAAATATCCCAGGGTCTTTAATGACCATTTCTTATGAGATTTTGACAAAATAGAATGAGCTGAGAAGATTTAATTTTAAATCTGTGACTTTTTTAAATTATTACTACAATTTTCATCTTCATTATTGATGAATACTTCAATATCACAACTGTAAGCATGTTATGTTAACTAAAAAGTGTCCTGGGTTCCTTGTGCAACCCATGTGGTATTCTATGTTCTAGATGGACCATGGTATTAGGAAAAAAATAAATGCACCTGAGCTCATCCCATGCACACTGTCATGACAATTTCATCCTCCCTTTATATCACTAATAACAAGCTCATCTTGCAATAAAGATTTCTGGTTCTGTATATAATAGAGTTTTATTATGAAAATGTTTCATTTTAAGTGACTATAATAAACCTGGACACTAGGCAAGTACTTCTAGATTGTCTCCACTAAAGAAAATGAATAGATGTTTTTTGTTTTGGGGTCCTCTAGCGTAATTAATCACAAATCTAGAGAAAGCTTGTTAAAGTACCCACACATTTTGAACAAACAAATTATTATTAGAGTTTTTCTGGTGCTTTATCTCCTCATAATGCTATATACTATAAAGCTATATAATTTCTGCGCCAGAGAATGAAAACTGCCTTATCTTGTTTCCTATATTGTCTTATTTATGTTGTTACTTTTTATCTGACGTTAGCTAGTTTAGTGAATGTAACTGTCTTAAAAATATAATCTTTTATTTTATGACATTTTATAGCTTGCTTAGGTTTAAAGTGATCTAAAATCTTTGGGATCATGGTATGTAGGTAGGAATTCGCTTGTGCTTAGCTTCTTATTTTTCATTTGCTTATGCTATCTTTTTTAGTGCCAGGTGGTCCCAACCTGAAAAGGGAAATTTACCAAATTTTATTAAAATTATGCCTGAGCTCCTAGGAACTTGAGGCTGGGGAAGGGATGGGTGGTTGGTTGGTTTAAGAAATGGAGAGGAAGTAATCTAATAGAACTGAGCATCAGAGTAGATTAAACTGCTGTTGGTTGGCGGTGTGGCAGAGATTTTCAGGGCCATATCAAAGTGCAACTGAAAATGAGTAATCATGTGGGGTAATGAAAACACAGCTGAGAGTAAAATGTGGCAGAGGTATGAGCTATGGATAGTCCATATTATCACGCTGAATGCCAGGATTTTAAGTGATTAGGGCAGTTGTTGAGCAAGCATTCAAACATAATGTTCTGGAAAAGATGTCCAAACCAGAGTTCTGCTTGGAGGAGTTCTCAGATTTTGGTCCAGAAAAGAGGGGTGATGAGGGAACAAATAAAGAAGCAGTGAAGGTGGGTGTCAATTAGCTAAGCACATTGTGGGCATCTGTATGGATTTCAGCCAGATTATGCTTTTCCCAATTGTTCCTATTTTAATGATTATTAAGGGATTATCCCCAATATGACTTATTAGTGTTGATGACTTTTAAGCTTGTGAGTAGGGAGCTACAACTTAGCATCTAATTACTTAAAGCTACATTAATAACTTTGGGCTCCCAAGGAGGAAGCTCCAGATTAAAATTTATTATTAATTTGATGATTAAATTCCATGAGTTATCAGGGATGATCCCAAATAATTTTGTTTAGTTTTCTAACTTGAGGGCATGATTGCCTACATTTGAAAATTGAGCTGAGGGAAGTTCCGCCAATAGCATATGAATGCTGCATGTTGATAAAAATGCTATTCTCTGGCAACTGATGCTGATGATTCTAATAGGCGGGCACTAGGTTTCCAGGAACGACCTATATATATGGAATAAACCTCCCTAATAAAATTATCTTGTTATTGGTCTTGCTAGATTTTAATAGTAAATATTTAAGGTGGGTCAACCTTGGGACAAATATACCACACCGAGAATTTTTCTTGCCAGTACAGGTTTTAAACTCAAAACCTGCACTAGGGTGGAAGCAGTTTTACCTGCCAGGCTAACCACCCTAGATTTTGATAGTAATTAGGTTAGTTTTTATAGAACGAAAGTGCCTAAATACTATAGTTTAACAAAGGTCAAGTCTTGGCTGAACCGTTACCAGGTCAGCTTTGTCTTCCTGTAATCATACAGAAAGCTGTATTAGTCAAGAGAGATAAGCCTACACGACTGGTGCAGTGACCATTTTTTAAAAGCATCTATTGTTCTGGAAGGTAAGATGGGTTAATCCCTTGTCCTGTATGAGCAGTGTAGAACTCAACACCACATATTTGACATTTTTACTGAGAGAATAGGATGGGTAACGTCCTTCTAGAGTGCCTTGAGTTTTATTTTATAAGAGCATAAGTTTAAGGAGGCTATGATGTATCAGTGGTCTGTTTAAAGGGTTGAAGAGGGTGGTAACAATCCTCCCATTGTGGACTAGTGTTTGTCAGTGGGCCTGATGCCAAGGCCACTTCTTTTGTATTGAAAAGAATGGCACATACGTGCACCTACCCTCTTAAGGCCAAGGGTCCTGGTTCCAGTATTAACTCAAGGAAGGTTTGGGGCAGTGGCCCAGTGGTTTGTTAACCATTCTCTGATGGCCATTGGCGAGGCATGAGGGATTCCCATGGAGGCCTCCAATGCCTGGTGTAGGTTGGAGCCCATTGCGGCATTGCATTTTCATCCCATCAGATGATGGGCTTGAGAAATTAATTGGTATCAAGGTGGCATGGATTCTTGTGTCCAAAAGTCTCAGGTCGTCTTAGCTGTGGAGTCAGGAAATTGTTGTCAGGATGAAGGGTGCGTGGTTGGTCCTATATCCATCAACAGAGTATCACATTAATTCTATTTTGTAGAAACTGTCTGTGAAGGGGCAAACGTGAGCGAAGAACCAGAAATTTTTGATAGCAGAAACATATTTGCCATCAGGGCTGATACCCAGGGGGATGATTTGCCAGCAGTTCCAGATAGCTATGCAGGATTTCATTGCTCCAAATATATGGCTCTCAGTCCTTGATCGCCAACCTTGGTGCATGGTGAGGACACCTAGGTGGTGTAATGTGTTACACCTTGTGATTCCAGGTTGAAGGGGAAAAGAAAGGAGTAACAACTTGAAAAATAATTGTTTTAGTGGAGTTTATTTTTGCATTAGACGCATTGGAATAGCAATCAAGGGCGTTGACAGTAAGTTAGGTCCTTTTTTATATCTAACTGCCACCACTGTGTCATTGGTAAAGGCTATGGCATGATTGGTAAATTTTCCTGACACTTGGATCCACACGAGTTGCTAGTGGAGTAGGGTCAGGAGGGTGTCCAGGGAGATTTTTAACAGGATCAGGATCAGTGGGTCCCCTTGACGGAGACCTTACATGACCATCACCGTTTTAATAAAGCCCATTAGGGACAGTACTTTGGTGTGAGGCTGGTCTTATAGCTCTGAGAATCATCTCCTAGCGCTTGATAGAATTTGGAGGCATGTTAGGGAGGCTTCAAAATATTTTCAATTCATTTGATTGTATAATTTTTTCATATTAAGGGTACCACAAAACTGTGGGTTTGGTATGAGTTGGCTTATAAGTCGCAAGAAGATCATTGTAGTTATTCCACAGCAATCTCCCTAGGATGAAGCAATGTTAATCAGGGTGAGTCAGGGCGCCACCCACTTAGTTATGCGGTTTTCTAAGAACTTAGTAAAAAGGTATGTGGTCATTTTTTAATAGTGATATTGTTCGCCAGTTTGGGATGTCCTCCTAGACCGCTTTCTATGGATGTTAGTCATATACAAGCCTCTTGAGTTGTTTAGTACGCCTCCTTCTGCCAAGAGGGTCGAGAAAGGGGGTGGAGGGACTTTGTAACTGTTACAGGATCCACAGGTACACTTTAAATGGGAAACCATCTGTTCCAGAGGCCTTAGGCATGTGGCGAATAGAAGGATGTCCATTACCTCATGCTATATGAGTGGTGCAATAAGTGCTTCATCCTCTGAGAGATTGACTAATGGTAGTGGATCCTGACAATGAAATTGCTAACATCTGCTACGTTTAACCAAAAAAGCTTGGAATAGGGTGGTGTAGTACCAATGGATCTTACTGGTTAATCTCCTTTTGCCTATGGTGATGGCGTTCCCAACCTTTAGGGTTGCATCTCTTGAGCCTTCAAGTTGTCTTTTTGTTTTTAATAAAAGAAGTGGGTGGAGAGTTCCCAATAGGTGTAGTAACATGACAATGTGAAGTCCACCGCCCATAATTCTTAGACATTAAGTTTGAAATAATATGACTATTAGACGGCTTCCTACGCTTTTAACCATTGGGGGAAGGTGTGGGCTGGCAGTTTCTTTTTTTAGCACTAGTGGTGCTCAACTCAAAAGGGAAAGTTGCCACACATTAGGCTGGCAGTTTCTTTAAAGATGCCTAATTCTGGCTCCACTCATCTGACCATGGCGTGAGCTATGGTCATCTGGGCTCTTGTGAAGTCGTAGGCCACCTTCAAGATCTCCAGCTTTATCTCCACCCTTTTATCTTTTAGAGTTCATAAACCTGACGAATTTGTGGATAGATATTTATGTATGGCCATAATCAGTTTCACTCGCAAAAAGGGCTATTTAGGATTTCTGGGGCAATCTTAGAAAAATTACTCTGATAGTCTGAGGCTTATCATGAGGACCACCGTAAGGGACCTATGATTACTAATGGTATTATTGCAAGTTGTAGGAGCAGAAAATCAACTGACCAGTGTGGGCTAATTAATGCCATATAGATTTAGACATGAATCTGTACTTCTGCTCCTTTTACCAGATCTGAGTCATGAAACCATAGCCTGGCGTGGAGAGGAGGCATCAGTATATCTTCTGGACTGGAGGAAGTCCTGGAGTCGATTACCTCACCAATCCTGTCTAATGGGGAAAAAGTGTCCCAGACGCGACTCAGTGTGGTGTTGAAATGCTTATCAGCACCAGATTTGAGGAGTTAAATGTGGGAGAGTTCTTCCATTATCCTTTCTTGTTCCTGGACTACATTTGGCAAATATGTACTTGTGGAGTAGAAGGAGAAATTAGGGGCGGATAACTTGGCGAAAATTAGGTTGTCATCAAGTTGTTTCAAGGAAAAATATTGGCCTTCACCCAAGGATTGAGGATAATAGGGCTGCATAGTTTGTCAAACAGGAGTTGCCTCAAGATTGTTTATTTCATGCTTCTATTTCATATGAGGACATGTGGGGTTCTTGGACAGCTGCAATATTAATTTAAGACAACCTAAAAGTGTGGGGCAGGTAGACTCTCTGCTTGTAATCCAGCAGTCCATTGGTGTTAACGGACTGCAGGGTTAAGGTTTCCCTATGAGCCTCATAAGTGGCACCCTCCGTATACCAGGGGGTTGCAAGAACTCTTACTTGCGCCCTTGAGACGCTTGTTTTAAGTCTCTGACTTGACTCTTGGCAGAAATTTGAGCTGAGATTTAGGGGAGTGAAGTTATACTGGGTGGATGGGGTTGAGGAGCTGGTGATCCAACCCAGTATGCCTCCTCTGCTGCTTTGCTAGTAAGGGCCTTCCTGGTATCTACTGGGTTCATCCATTTGGGCTTTGTCTGAGCTGTCTGAGTCCATTTCCACTCACTCCTATATAAAGAAAGAGATCTGAGGTTTGATATGTTTGGATGGTGGGGGCTAAATAGGGTAAGAGGTCTACCTCAAGTGGGGGTGCTTCAGGTATTCTCCAATAGCATAATAACATCTGTTTCCTGATAGTTTCAGATATCCCTTATGGTTGGATGTACACTTGTGCTGCAAGGATGGTGTGGGGAAAGCCACTAGGGTGGTGTCCACCAGGCTAGTATCTGCTAGGTTTAAAGAAGGGTTAAAAGGCTTGCACTTGGTTTTCGCAGGTAATGGGGGTGGTATATTAAATGGGGTCCCTACTGGGAAAAGTCTACAGCACCAAGGGTTGTAGCTGCATAGTTGGCTGAATGTTCTCAATTGTTGTATAAAGGATAGTTGTAGACAGCTCCTCTACCAGAACCCAATGGGTTGGTTGAGGGATCACTGCTGCCACTACATGAGATCTCTTCTGGACTCCAGTGGGGTCTGACTGGTGATTGATAAGGCTTTTTGCACCTGGTACAACAGTTGTAGAGGTGGCCTGAGTGTTGTACTATGAGCAGCTTGTCCTTGCTTGATTGGGATCCTTTTAGAGAATCTTGGGGAAAAGTCTGATGATAGTGACACACGGTATGATCTCTATATTTTGAGCTACTGTGGGTTTAGGAATAGATAATGCTCTGGCGACATGAGCCCATTGAATTGTAGCATAGTAAAATGACATTCTGAAGTATACTAATAGGATGGAGCAGAATTCCATAAGCCTTTAATGGAATGCAAGATTCAAGATTCTGGGTAATTGTGGTTGGAAGGTTCAAGAAGGTTACCCAGGAAATCTTCTTAAGTTTGGACTTTATTCTGGTGATATGCATGGAGCCACATGGGAGTGTTATGTTGGTGAATGCAGCACTGTCCGCATCTGCTGGGTTTATAAAGCCACATCTATATAGTGGCTTTACACCGCTTTTTGATTGATGGTGTTGACAAGAAGAGTTCTAACTATTTCTCTGAAGTAGCTAATTAAGTCCTGGGTGTATTGTTCGATGGGGTTTTGTCTTAATATATATAAACAGCATGATTCATAGGTAAGTGAGAGAGGTCTCTTTGTGTTCTTGTTTTTTCCCATCGCTCCTTGACCTCTGCCACAAATTCAGATTCATGAGATTTGTTAGTGGGAGGATAAGGTGTCAACCATTTCTTCCAGGCCCCAGAGGCGTTCTTAATACGTTTGTTCTTGGTTTACACTGACATCTTTGGCTCAGTGTGGGGGTGCCATAGATGGATGTACCAGGTTCTTTTGGGGTTTATTTCTTGTTGAGGCTGAACCCCAGTGACATTTGGTCTGATGCCATAATCAGATGTTTCAGATTCATTTTGGGCTTTCCCAGTCATCTTCTAAGGTCCTGCCACAGGCCCTCATGTCGTGGTGAGTCATTTTGTAAAATCATCATATGGATTAATTGGCACCAAGTAACTAATGAGCTCAAACTCACCATCAAACCAGTCAAAGGTAATAGTGTCTGTTTGATTAGTAGGGTTAGCCTCCTAGGAGATTCCTGCCTATTGGCTCATTCCTTGGTTCAATCCAGCAATAAAAATTTACTTGAGGTGGTTGGTATGGTCATATGACACAGTGTATACATTCAATTTCACTGGACCTTGGGATTAGTATTCAAGAAAGAGGTAGAAGGTTAATTCATCTCACTACCATATGCGAATTCATTGATGATGGTAAATTCCAACATTGGTATTGAGTGGGTGGGTAAAACATATGATTGAAAATATTTTCACCCATTATCCAAAGTGAGGCAGGTTTATCTAAGGTAGGTGCATTGTCATTATGGTCTGCAATGAACACAAAGTTATTTGTTTATTATTGGGCACATCTGCCTTTGCATTTGCCAACTAAAAGCGGGTGGACCTGTTTGATGCACATGTTGGCAACCTGGGGTTGCTGTATATTGGGTTTGGTTCTGGTTGTCGCCACCACATAAGCAGGATCCCTGGTGGGTTTTGCCGCCAATATTCTATGGTGTTCAATAACTTTTTTAAGTAACTAAGTTTCTAAGGTAGAGTAATGCTCAAAAAGTGATGCCTAGCAGAAAGAAAAAAATTTGCTTATGATATCTGAGTAACTTTAAAGCAATATTGTATCTATCTTATCTTTATCATTAAAGAAATTCTTTAAAACTTTATGATAACTCTCATCATTGAAGTCACCTATGTATATGTCATAAAATCAACTATGGGCTCTGATAGTTGGCAGGCCAACCAGTATGAAGAATGGTCAGCCCTTGCCATTTCGCCTTAGGCGATGGGGCCAGCAGCGCCAGCTAACCCCTTGGCAGGTCACCCGTGCCATTCAGGGATCCCCCAGCATAATCCCTAACTAATGAAATAAATTATAAACTTATAACAAAAAGTAGAATAGGCAAAGGGAAATATTTATTGAGAAGGAAGCACCAGGTAATTATACTATTTACAAAATGGCTACTGTGCCCACTGCTGACCTATTGGCTCTTCCACTGGTTCTTTCATAAAACTACTCTTCTTATTCTATACTGCACTATTCTCTTCCCTGGCGTTGACCCTCTCACTACGTCCTTCCCAATGTCTGTATTAGTTTTGGCTCAACCTCAGCCTTAAGTCGCCAGTGAGCCATATAAATGATTAATCTAAATAAACACCAAATTTGTATTTGACCTTTGAGTTGATAATAATGCACTGGAAACAACTTTGGTTGCTCACTTTGACTTGGAATATTGGCATCTCACTGACATCTCTTCTTGACTTATCTCAGTTGATTGATTAGGAATAGCCTTATTCAGGCAATAATTGATTATACTAAATGAGGCATCAGAAACAACCTCAGCCACCTTGAACTCATAATTGTCAGATTTACCGACATCAAATAAATAGTACAGGCAGCGAAATCATAGATAGATCACTGAAGTGAATACATCAGCTTTCTGCTGGAAATCCCACAACAGTCCATGAATGGCAGTCAGCATCAAACACTGATTCTTCTGACTGATACCAGTTGGATCATCCTCAGCTTATTAGTCACTGGTGATCCTTATACTGATTTTGAGCCACCAATTGGCCCCACTCAAACCTAATTCCAAACTTGGCGGAATACTAATTTCAGATAAACCCAAATTGGGGAGCAACAAACCAGCACAAATATATCAAATAACACGAAATTCAGTCAATAAACCATTCCATCAGGATTAGCCATATCATCTCAAATAATGAATAATCATTGGAGGATTCCATATGGTTAAAATTCCAACAGTATACTTATTAAGTGTTCTCAAGATTACCTTATCTAATATAAATTCTACTTAAAATTCTTATGATGACAACTTTTCTTTCCACTTGACATCAACTTCAAGCAATTTTGAAAACAAGCTGATTTTCCACCATTGCCTCACCACACCAATTTCCAAATTTATGTCCTTGGTTCCACCACTTGCTGCCCCAGTATGGGGCAGTGGTTCTCCACCCACTAGCCTTTACCGCCCAGCAGGCAAACGCATGCAGACTGGCTTGTCCAGTCTGCCAAATACATCTGGCCGCTATGTCCCTCCAAGGAACCTAGCACTTCACCTCTCATGAGCCCAACCAACCTGCCCCCACCTCCTAGCCCTACCCCAATCCAATATCCACTTTTGCCTATGCATCAAGTACAGACATCTCTTCCCTTACACCAACAAAGCGATTATTGAGCTGGCAACGACCACCTTTGATCCAGAAGGATTTATTGACTTCCACACATACAAGGTCTATTTTGATAATAATCCCCACTGAAGGGGAAGCGGCAGCTTCAGCAGCTAAGCCCTTAATTTATAAAAACACACCCATTACCACCACCCGTACATGCCTCCCCAATGTTACCACACTTGTGGTGACTTTTGCAAACCTTCCCTCACACCTTCCCCCTCAAACACTTTATGAGTAGTTGATGTCAGGGCTGTACACTTACAGCAAAAACCCTATCCTCCAAATCATTGTCCCAGAAAGGTGCTGAATGCCTTGCAGCACCTCGGGCAATGGCCACCATTAACCTACCAGCTAAACATGGCCCAGCACATCCCACCACATGCCTATATCCCATCCGCACCTAAACATTTTTTGGGCCTGCACTGACAATGGTCGCACAGTTTGCCCCCTCTGCCATAAATTGGACCATACCAAAAGGAAATTTAATATAATTCACACCCTGCAAACATGGCCAACTCCACTCTTGAGGCCACACCAACAGCATTCAAGTGGAGATTTTGGCTGCCCTTACCCCACAGGTCATTTGCTTAAATCAGATACAAAATCTAGCACCTTGAACCCAAGATGTCCAATTAAAACCCATGCCAACCAATTGGGAGCAGGTTTGGACCCATGTTCAGTCCATAAAATCTGTCGCCCCAAAACCTACCCAACCAAAATCATTACCACACTATCTTCCTGGATCAACCAAAATCTCTGGAACTTAATGGATGTAGTGTCCAAATCTGGTGAAATTGTCCCACCACCGAGTTATCTAATTGATTTAGTACCTTACCTGAATTCAGATTTTGATGCCTCAGCCCTAACCAACCAATATGTTCCCAAACCCAAAGCCACCTTTTTTAAAGTGACACCAGCTTGCTGAGGTCATAGTGGCCGCACTTAATAATCCCCATTTTCGCAAATTGTATGCAAAATCTGTTGTGGAATTTAAAAAAGGGCTGCATCCCCCTTGTTCCCCTCCAATTTTCCTACTACTTCAAAAGAGGAAATCCAACGCCTCTATAAAACTGCCACCACCGCTGTCAAGCATGTTGCTGAACTGACAGATTTTTCCCCATCTACATGCACCACAAGAGCCAATACTGTGAAATTAGAACAACTTCTCAACGCCTGCATCCAGGCTGAACACCATGTTGCTGAACTCATAGTGGCTTTGATCCAGGCCAAATAGTCAATCTCAACAACTATCTACTTCACCTTGACCCTCATCCCACAGATGCCCCAACCCTTTGCTCTCAGCACTGATCTGCATCTACAATGCTGATCCTGATGATAATCCTCCTGATCTCCCCTCACCCTCCACCATGATTGGATAAGTGGCCCACCGCTGCTACCTGGTAGGTTATTTTCTCATTTCTTTTGTGTTTTCAACTGCTTGATAAGGGTGGTTGGTTAATGTTTTTTTGGTTTGTTTAGTTTCAGAGTTTCAGTTTTGGTAAGGTCCATCCCCTGGTCAGCTTGCCTCAGTTAAATAAAATAAAAGTTTTATGATGACAATTATGCTATGTGCACTTACACAGAGTTTTACTAAAAATCAAAAATAAATAGAAAACGTTATAGAGTTATTATGAAAAATAATTAAGATGAGAAAATAATGTGTTAATAAGGTGATCCATATAGTTTACTCCCACTTGAATTCTCTTTCAGTTGTGATGCCTCTATAAGTAAGTAACCCTTTTTGGCTTGTCAGTTATTTTGATTGGTATGATAATTATATGGTGATTTTTTCTTCAAAAAGCTAGCAAATTAGTAAAGCGGTATGCTTAGTACATTGAAGTATATAAGTTTTTGTTGTCACTAAAGCTAGACCATCTATAGGCAATTCCGCCTATGTAGAAATCAAACAGGAAGCTGAAGAAGAGTCTTGAAATTTCTTAAAGGACTAGCCTAGTATTTGAAAACTGAGCTCATTTTTTGGAAATAATAGAAAATTAAAAAGTAATACATATTCATAAGTAATATTTGGAAAAAATCTTTTATTAAAATAAAAGTTTGAAAAAATAGTAAATCATTGAGTTTCTGATCATAGAGAGGAAAAATATCAGCTTTATCCTCTATAATTATGAAAAGGATATAGGTATGGCAAAATCTCTATATTAGCAGAGATGCGACATATATTTGCATGATTATATCAACGCCATAAGATGAACCTTTTTATATCCATATTTATCCAAGATCATAATGAAAAAAGAACAACAATAGTTGGAGGAGAGAAACAGCGGTTTCATCTGGTCTAAAATTACCGTGAGGGAAGCCACTAATTAGTTAACATTGTCAACCAATCCTGATTGTCAATTGCTTGTAAAAGCCATGGTTCTAGCATCACTGGGCTTCTGGTTAAGTGATCTTAAGTCACAGGGACGTTTTTTTACATTGTGCAATTAATTGGGTTGAAGGATAGTCATGTGGCCATATAACAGCCTGGTATAAAGTGAGATAACTTATTGATCTTTGTGAGTTATTCATAAAATGTCCTGATCGCTTATAGTACCAACCTTTTATAATGAGGGCGCTCTTGGCTCAATTTTTAGGCTGTGATTGCTGCATGAACAACAGATACTATTGTTGACTAATTGACTGGACCTGAACTATTGGGCAGATTTGATATCTAGAAATAATATTATTAGCTTACATCTAATTTTATATATTATACGTTGAACATATCAATGAATAATGATTGGAAATATTCTAAGTACAATTAAAACTGTGAATTTGCGGCCTAGCAGTTCCACTTAATCATATTTGATTTAATGACACAAATTGGGGGCTTTTTTGGTCACGTCAAAATTAGTTTTTAATGTTGATTAAGTTACAATTGAATTAAAATTTTAATTAGTGGTACAAACTGGCCCTGGTATGTGCTACCCATTGCCTGCAAGGAGCAATGGTTTAGCTATTTTCAGAAACATCAAAAGTTACGCTGTTTTGAAATAATCGTGTCAGTGAGAAAATGTCCAAAAGGCTGATCTGGGTTACAAAAAGACACTTAATAGTTTGTAGACCTCTGAAGTTCTTCATCTTGATCTGCTGATTAAGCGGTGATGTGAGGTGAGGTGTCAAGGGAAAGTGTACTTAACATTGAACCTTTTAAATACTCTCTAAATTTAGATAAATAAAAACAATCTTTTAGCACAATAATCTTTTAGTAGTTTAAAATTTAAAACCTTTTGTGGGATCTACCAATGGATACCACAAATAATTTATTGAAGTGAGATATTTACTTTATAATAAAAGTAATAAATAACACTTGTTAAAGTTTTTTTTATGTTTTTTATTGTTTAGGCAGGGCAAAACCAGGAAAGGTCCTTTTCTCAGTACTAGTTTTTCCTATTTAAACTAGTTTGGATTTCGAGACCATGGGTATTTGAAGCAATAGAATGTAAAGCTCAGTTATCTAAATTAGGAAATATAGGCTTTCAGCCTATCAAATCAAAGATAAAATTTTTTGAGGCAAAACTGACCCATGTGGTAATGATTTGATGAATTGTATCCAATCACCAGCAAGTAAAATCTTTTCACCCTGGCAGTGGTCAAACCTATGTGGTAATGATTGGTTAATGTTTATCCTATCATTGTTGAGTATTATCTTCACACCTTGGAGGCAGTCTGATTCATGTGGTAATGATTTGTTAAATTTTTTTATCCTATCATCATCGAGTAAAATCTTTGCACTTTGGTGATGGTCAGACTCATGTGGTATCACACACCTCAAATTCAGCTGAGAAGTTGAAGATTTCCTATTATCAGTTCTTACCTTATTTTACCAGTTTTGGTTATAATCCCTATTTCTCTAATAGTTGGGATTCTACCAAGAATCCATCAAGGTCTTTTTGCCATTGGTACTCATATTGTTGATTACCACAATATTATTTGAAGATTGAGCAGGAGATGGGCTAATCATGGTAGCAGATTCAGGAGCACTCATACCTCCAACATTCTTTCTCCTAGGTCAAGAAGGTGAATGTCTGACATTGCCCCCCTCAAGAATGTTGGAATGGGTGTAGGGTTGTAGGAAGCGGCCATGTACCCAGTTTATGATAATTCTAGTGGCCAGAGACTTTATAGAATACTCATTCCCTCTCTTATACATGATGGTAAATGGCCCCTCCCAGATTGATCCAAGTTTGCCACTTCAAGGAGTTATGCAATTGTGGAAATATAAAACCTTATCTGACACTTGGAAAGAGGGTAGGGGAGTTTGGAGCTCATTGGCAGCTTGGCTTTCTTTAGTAACCGTTTTTGCTAGGTTGGTCATAGCCTCTGATTGAAGCTGAATGATGCATTTAGCTAATCTTTGCATGGCTTTCTTCAGGCTCCTCTCCTCTAGAGAAGACGTCCTTAGCTAGGAGAGCAGGTATGCCCAGTTCCCTGCCATACAAAACTCAGAAAGAGGACATTTTAAAATCCGGTGATAACTAATTCTGTAAGCCATAAGCGCACTTGGGAGATATTGATCCCAATTAAGGGGATTGGAAGAGGCCATTTTCCATAATATTGAAACCAGAGTACCATTGGCTCACTCTACTGTACCATTGGTTGAGGGGTTATATGGAGCTGAGAACAGTTGCTGGGCTCCCATGGAAGCAGCTAAGGTTTTGACTACTCTGGAGGTGAAGTTTTTCCCATTGTTGCAGAGTAGTACTTGAGGGCACCCATGTCGAGTGAAAATATTTTGGTGAAGAAAGGTGGCAGTGGCCTTAGCAGTTTGGGCTGGAAGTGCCACAGCTTCAACCCACTTCGTGAAGTGGTCAATACCTACCAAAATATATCTGTTTCCACCGGTGGTTTGAGGAAGCGGCCCTACTACATCCAAGCTCATGGTATGAAATGGCTGTTGTGGGGTAGTTGGCTGATACTGGTATCTAGTCTTGAATTGGGACTGCTTCTTATATATAAGGCAAGCATCCAAGACTTCAACGATGATGTCCATGATTCCCTCCCAAAAATATCGATACTTTATCCACTCATAGGTTTTCTTTGCTCCTCCATGGCCTAGAGTTGAATGAGCTTCCAGGATGACAGGTACACGTTCTGAGGGTCATAGGTAAAGCAACCATTTCGCCCCCACTTGTTTATAAAAGTTCTTCTTTTTACTTTTGTGTTATGGGAGTTCCAGTCCAATATCCTCTGTACAGGTTCATCCTCATCTTCCCAGTTGGTTGGGGTCATGAGAAGATCATACAGCCACTCCACTTCACTATTATCTAGGTGGAGAATGGGCAGCCGAGTTAACCCATCAATGTTCATGTGGTGAATTCCAGCGCGGTGTTCAATCTTTATATCATAAATGCTGGAGCTTTAGAGCCCAGCGAGCTAAGCACCCCGTAGGGTCCTTCATGACATGCAACCATTTTAAAGATGCGTGGTCTGTGATCACAGTGAAAGAGGTCCCATACAAGAAAGGGCAGTAATGCTTCACTGCGAGTATAACGGCGAGACACTCCTTCTCAGTAACACTATAGTTGCATTCTGCCTTTTATAGCATTTTACTGAAATATGAGACAGGATGATCTACCCCTTTTTCATCCAGTTGGGCTAGGATGGCCCCAACGGCGTAGTCTGAGGCGTCTGTAAACAAAATAAACGGTTTTCTATAATCAGAATGCCTTAGGATAGGCCATTCTTGCAGCAGCAACTTCATTGTTTCATAGGCGGCCTTTTGTTCTGTGCCCCATTGAAAAGGGATATTCTTTTTAGTAAGCGAACAAGGGGCTTTCTGAGTTGGGCAAACTTAGGGATGAACTGATGGTAATACCCCATCAACCCCAAAAATACTTGTATATCTCATAGGTTTTTGGGGGGTGGCATTATGGCAATCACTTCAACCTTATCTTGTATGGGTTGGGTTCCTTATTGAGAAATGGTATGTCCGAGGATGTTTTATTTCTTTTGGAAGAATGAACACTTTGAAGGCTTTCAATTTGATAGTTGAGCGTCATAAGCGTTGGAATACCTCTTTTAAATGATTAAGGTGTTCATTAAAGGTCTTCAAAAATATGTTAATGTCATCAAGGTAGATGATAACGCAGGTCAACTTGAGATCCTGCAAAATGTGATCCATTGCATGCTGGAAAGAAGCAGGTGCATTGCACAACCCTTGGGGTAATTACGTGGGTTAAAAAAGGCCTTCACTGCATATCAAAGCGCATTTCTCCTGGTCTTGGGGAGATAGATCCATTTGCCAATAACCACTGGCCAAGTCCATGGCAGAGAAAAAGTTTGATCCTGAAAGCTGGGCTAGGGCATCGTCAATGCGTGGTATAGGATAGCTATCCTTTTTCATAAGATTGTTTAACCTGCAGTAGTCCATAACTACCCGGTGACCTCCATTTTTTTCTTAATTAGCAGAAGGGGGGAAGACCAAGGGCTTTGCAAAGGAACTGATAACCCCGCATCTAATAACTTCTTGAGTTCCATCCTCATTTGTTGCTCCTCCACCTTTGACTTGTAATAAGGTTTTGACTGAATGGGATGGGCATCACCCACATTGATGGAGTGACACCAGCCCTTCATGTGGCCATGATCATTGTCCAACTTTGAGAATATATCACTATACTCACCCAGAAGAGTTTGCACTTTCTCCAACTCATCTGAGGTCAGCTCTTCCAAAATATGGACGTTTGGCAAGGTACATACCAGGTTATCTGTGGGCAGGCCTAAATCTGCCATCGAGCCAATAGAGTGGATTTGTTTAACTTCCTCCACAGGGAGTAGATACCCTTAGCCCACCTCCTGGTGCTTTTTACAATTATGTCAATTTTGGTGAGGTTTCCCAACAGTAGAATAAAAGGCCTCTGATATTCTGGGTCTAAAATGCCAGGCAATACCCGAGGCTCAAAAGGGCTAACTCCATTGATGCTTAATAGGTGTAAGAAGCAGTGGCGTGGGATTTGGATTGTGACTTTTGTGTCAACCACTCGTTGTTCACCCGGCTTAATCACCACCTCATCTGCCACATAGAATGGAATACCATCACTAGCCTCCACTGAATTGGGCAATTTCTTAGTGTTGCACCCAGAAGTAACATAATGTAAAGACAAAGCGGAAGAGGGGTATTCAACCAAGCAGGTGTAGTCATTCTTGACGGGTTCTTTGTTAAATAAGATTAATGGAACCTCGTTTTTCATTAAAGATAGGAACCCTTGCTTCATGTTGATGATGCCTTCATATTCAATCATAAACTGAGTACCTATGAGCATATCATAGGAGTTATTATCTAAGGCCACAGTGGGGGCTGATATGATAAGCTTCCCAACGCGTATGGTAGAGAGGAGTAAGCGCCAAGAGCGAGGGTGTTGTTTGGGCCTGCAGTTCCAAATTTCTTGATACAATCTAAGTCAGGCATCAATTTAATCTTTTTTATCAGCTGAGATGAAATTACATTCACTGGAGAACCTGTATCTAGGATAGCCATCACCCGGACTTTGTGAACAACTACTTCAACCTTGGTAAGTGTGCTTCCAAAGTCATCTGACAGCGCTAAGACCTCCTTGAGATGAAAAGTGGAGGTTAATTTGCATGCGGTCTCAGGGTGAGTCTCCAGAATAGACTGAATGGTAAGCCTTCGCTGTAAAGGGTGAATTAGACTTGATAGGAGCTGATCAGCATCGCTGGCTGTGTCAATAGTCTCCATACAGCCTATAACTTGGCGGAGGTAAGTATCCTCAGGTATGGTGGTTTCATCTACTCCTTCAGCATTTAGGTGATCAGGGACCTCCACTTCTGCGGGAGCTCCCAGTAAGTAGTACCCAGCATCATCATAACCCCCCTCAGAGTTTGCTTCAGAGGTATTCTCAACCATGTGCAAGGTTATAATTGAATTGGGGGAGACTACCATAAGAGGTGGGGTAATTAGCTTGGCTTTAATCGCCATTTTTGCAACCCCAGTGGTTCCAGAGGATATACCCTTAGGGAGCGCACTTGTTGACTGAGTTGAAAGAGAACCCACAGTAGGGATCTTCGCTTTACATTGCTCTAGTTTTTTGAGACAAGAAAAAAAAACTAGCTAGTTGCTTCTCAAGAGCAACTAATTGGGTTTCAGAAAGCTGCTCACGTTTACAGCCTCCATTGCTTTTTTAATACTTTATTAAAGTATTCAGGGGGCTCTCCCTGTAGTGAGCACCAATTTGTGGGATCCACGAATGGATGCCACAAATAATTTATTGAAGTGAGATATTTACTTTATAATAAAAGTAATAATAACATTTGTTAAAGTTTTTCATATGTTTTTTATTGTTTAGGCAGGGCAAAACCAGGAAAGGTCCTTTTCTCAATACTAGTTTTTCTTATTTAAACTAGTTTGGATTTTGAGACCATGGGTATTCAAGGCAAAGGAATATAAAGCTCAGTTATATAAATTAGGAAATATAGGATTTTGCCTATCAAATTAAAGATAAAATTTTTTGAGGCAAAACTGACCCATGTGGTAATGATTTATTGAATTGTATTTAATCACCAGCAAGTAAAATCTTTTCACCCTGGCAGTGGTCAGACCTATGTGGTAATGATTGGTTAATGTTTATCCTATCATTGTCAAGTAATATCTTCACACCTCGGAGGCGATCTGATTTGTGTGGTAATGATTTGTTAATTTTTATCCTATCATCGTTGAGTAAAATCTTTGCACTTCAGTGATGGTCAGACTCATGTGGTATCACACACCTTGAATTTGGCTAAGAAGTCAAAGAATTCCTATTATCAGTTCTTACCTTATTTCACCAATTTTGGTTATAATCCTTATTTCTCCAATAGTCAGGATTCCACTGAGAATCCACCAAGTTCTTTTCGCCATTGGTACTTATATTGTTGATTACCACAATATTATTCAAAGATTGGGCAGGAGATGGGTTAATCATGGTAGCAGATTTAGGAGCACTCATACCTCCAACATTCTTTCTCCTAAGTTGAGAAGTTAAATGTATGACACCTTTTTTATATAATACTTTTCCATTAATTTAAATTTGATAATTACTCATGATCAGGAAGATCAGGGCAGGAAGTCATTGTACAAGTAAATGAAAGGAGAATACAGAATTGAAGTTTTATCTTTAAGGAGCTTATATCTTAGTAACTATCACCATATGTTCTATTGTCCTCATATAATAAATATTTGTAACTCATATTTTTAATCACAGACTATAAACCAAATCATCTGAAGTAGGCCAAAACTTTAACAGTAGCTTATGGCTGGGGTGGCATATGGTGACCATACCAAGCAGGGGAACAACCCCAACCCTTATCAATTATTTAGAACAATTACTGGGCCTAATGGGAACACTGAGATGACTGTGTCCTAGATCAACTGAAATGATGTACCCATTATTGCCTATCTTGATGAACCTGTCATGGAGATAGAAATAAGGTTTATACTGGCCAGCCAGTCAGGATACAAAAGCACCCAAAAGGTGAGCTATAATGCCAGAGACATTACCACTTGAACGACGTTTAAATTGCCTGGGAAAGTATTGACAAGGGGGTTCCAAAAGGCTGCAAATATAACAACCAACCTGGCGAAGAACCATGCTGATGCATCCCAAGGCCAATGGGCCTTGGAGTAGGGAGATGCAGAAACAGGGAAGAATTCATAGAGGCCCTGACACTATAGGCCTAATTTACCATGAAAAGAGCCAAAGTTAACAATATGAGTGAGACAACCCAGTTAATACAAGGCCTGCGAGGCCACATTGTAGATGTCACAGGGGTTTGGCAAGAAAAATTTAAACTTAAATAAATAAATTTTGGGTGCAAAAGTTTTTTTAATAATATTAAAATAAGAGATTTGACCATAAAACTTTCTCAGTGTGTTAATACTGCTTATATAAATTATTGATTTGGGGAATAGCTTAGAAAAGTGTGGGATTGGGGCCATAAGATTTGGTCTAACCTGGCGAACTTCAAGCTAGAGGGGGAAATGATCTTAATTAGAACTGACTTTGAAATCATCTGCGGTGGGCCAAGTCACTGTCAGTTTTTCCACTGATGCCCAAATAGCCAATTTTCTTTAGTTTTGATGACTGGAGAAACAGCGTCTTGTCCAACAGGCAGTGGGAACATTCTAAGGCCACCTCACATAACTCCGATCCCATGAAGTCAAGAACAGGTTTATGACAGTCAACCCGCCTGCACCTGATTGCTCTGGCATCCATTTGGCCAAGAAAGGAATGTCAGACACAAATTCAATGCTTCCAGTGGGGGCTTCAAACTAGCAGCAGCATTTTCCAATGACCCAATGCCATCAGTGAGCTTTGCCAAAGATTTGACACTAAATGCTTTATTTTCTAAAAATATGCATCTGTTGAGCTTTGTTGCCAACTGTTTGGGGCTATCTGGGTTTAATGCTAAAGGCTTGTAGCCATCAACTTCATTTGAACTTTTTGTCCCATGAGAATGCTGACTCTTCAATAGCTCAGCAAAAATCCCCTTAATTTTAGTATCAATTCATTTTTAGTTAATACTGGAATGGGTGGCGAGGTCCTTAAAGGGTAAGCGGTGACCCACCGCTCATCAACCACATGAGTGAGGTCGCCCTGGGAGATGAGGGGGCTGCTGGCCTTCTTGGCCCCTTCTTGGATGGAAAAAAAACACCCCAATCCAAATGGTGGGGGCGCTCCCAGACTTACATTACCCTTCTCTTTTGCCAAAATAGGGCGCCACAACTGTGGAATTGAGCGAGGGCCACATGCTTATGGGCCTTGGCAATTTAATCGCCATTAGTATAGCGATTTTTGGGGGAGAGCAGGGAGCAACTGGGTGGGTGGAATGAAAAGCCTCAACAAGCTTATCAGTTGGCACAGTCCTGCGTGCCAACCAAGCTATTCTTGTAGGCTGGGTAGCTTTTCACATTACTAAGTATTGAATTGCCCAGCATGATTGTCAGGAGGCTAGTATGCCTTCAACCTCAGCTTCCTTTGTACCCTTGACTACAATGGACTCAGGGTCTGCTGGAATTGCCCCTTTGAACTGGACAGCTGAGAGACATGGAAGAACAAATGTTGCTTCCTTTGAGATGTCAACCTCAAACGGAAAGCACCATATTACAAATCTTCTTCCACCAGATGGGGGCTTGATCACTTACTTGTAAACTTACGCAGTGGCACCTGCATGTGCAAATGCCATGTGTCAAGCATGATGTGCAAATCTACCTTTATTTTATGCACCAGGAGTCTCTTCCAATCTTCAGATTGTTTATAATCACTTATAGTCTTAGTCAAGTGCTCCCAAACCAAGAACTGTGTGGCACAAATGTGCTGAGCATGATTGGTAGTGGCTGGTACCTCTTAGAAAAGGCAGGGACCAACTAAAAATGATGGATTAAATCCCAAAGTCACTTCATACGGTAAGAAGCTTGTAGATGCATGTGTTCCATTATTTCATGAAAGCTAGGTGAGGGGAAGGTCCTCTGCCCAGGTATCCTGAGTGGATGAAGCGTAACACCTCAGGTACTGCTCCAATCTGATTGACTCATTTGATTTGATCATATGACTGTGGATGTTACATGATGGAACGTCAGGATGTAATATTCAAGATTGCCAAGAGCTTGTTCCAAAACTGCGCTATAAATTGGGGCCTGCAGTTGCTGCCAATTTCCTGCGGGAGTCCAAACATCAAAAACACATGACACACAAATAGGCGGGCAGTCTCTTTGGAAGTAATAGCAGAGGAGCATGAAATAAACAGGGAAATTAGTGAAGTGGTCTACAACCACCATAACTGCAGTAAACCTCTTGGAGTTGGGAAGCTTAACAATAAAGTCCATGGACACTGATGTCCATGGCCCCTCTGCCTGCTGCAAGGGTGAAAAAGACCATTCTTACCAGAACGGTCCAACTTGGCCTTCACACAATTCACGCAGTCAGCAATCCACTCTGGAACATCTTTTTATAATCATGGCCAATCAATGATACGTATCACTAAAGTAATGCATTTCTTATTCCCTGGTTGACCAACTGCCAGGGGATTGTGATGAGTCTGAATGACTTCAGCCCAGAGAAGGGGAGAAACCCACACCCATGACCTAAACTGTATGAGCCCCTCTGCAAAAGAATATTTGGAGTGGTTGGAAGCTGAGGGACAAATGCTCCATAAGTTCCATTCCCTCCACACATGCCAACTGCACTGCTAAGACCTGCAACACCAAAGGCACGTCTGGAGCTAAATCTGTTGCCAAAACTGTGGGAAGGACTTTAGTCAGTATTTGAGTGGGGAAATGACTGTGAAAAGATCCGCCTCATCTGAATCTGTTAGGCAGAGTGTGGGATTGTGACTTAGAAAATTAATAAGGACGTTCAGTGCTCCATTCAAAGACTCATATTTGAAGTTAAAGCTGCATAAGTTCTGGTATGTTTGGGCCTGGCGGTGCGCCAACTTCTGTGGCTTGCAGAAATATAGTAGTGCTTGGTGGTTGGTCTGCACAGTCAACTCGTGATGAGCACCCTGTAAGAGATATTGCTAGTGGGTCAAGGCCCACGCCACAGCTGCAAACTCCTTGTCATAGGCAGCCCAGGATTGCTCAATGAAAGAAAACTTGTGGGAAAAGTAAGCTACTGAGTGCTCCAGACCATTGTGATCTTGGAGCAGACAGCACCTTTTATGGAAGAAGACGCATTACATGCTACAATATATATTTTGGTGGGGTCCTCATGCTTAAGGATGGGAGATGACAAAAACACCTCACTAATTGACTAGAATGCCTATTGGCACTTAGGTGTCCAGCAAAAGGGAAAATTTTTTCCCATAAGAGGGTGGAGAGGAGCAGCCAGTTGTGAGAGTGCAGGGGAAAATTTTTAGGAATATATTGATACCCAAGAAGCTTCTCAATTGCTTATGAGTTGCTGGGGTTGGCCACTTGCGGATGGCATCCAGTTTCTAGGTGGGATGGCGTACCCACTTTCAAGATGAGGTTACCTAAGAAGGTGACTTCTTCCCAATAAAATTCGCATTTTGACAGCTTGACAAAAAAGCTCGCCTTATGCAGGACAGCCACTACCGCTTCCAGGTCCTTTTCATGTTGTTTGGGGGAGAGAGAATGTACCAATATGCTGTCAATGTATGCGACTTTGCAGGAAAATTTGAGTTCTCCTAGCACGCTGACAATCATTCTCTGGAAAGTTGTAAGCGCGTTATTCAGCCCAAATGGCATTACTCTGAAATTTAAATATGCCTTGTCTTGTCAGAATAGTTGTAAGCCATTCCTGACCTTCCTTCGCCTGAATTTGATTATAGGCTTTGACAATATTGAGTTTTGAAAACGCCCATGTTTTTGCAATCACTTGGCCGATTGTCTGTTCCAGTGGAATTGGGTAAAAATCATAAACTGTGATATAGTTGAAGTGTCCGTGGTCCATTCAGGGACAAAGGGAACCATCAGCCTTCTTGGCAAAGATGATGGGAGTGGCAACTGGAGAGTTCTCCTTGAACAACCAATACTCCTTGAGCATGTTATCCAACCATGCTTCAATGGCAGTCTCCTCCTCTGCTGTATGCAGGTACAGTAGACAATTTATGTTCATCACCTCCACTGTTGTTCAAAAACTCAAATTGAATTTCATATGTGGGGGGAGGCGGCTAGCCTTGTCAGAGTAAAAGATTCTCTGATATCACATCAACGCAGCAGAAAATTCCAGAGGAAGACCTGCAGGAGATATGAGGGAAGTAATAGATCCACAATCTTGAGCCTTAGTAAGGGTATCCAAAAAAGGGAACTTACCTTCCACCTGGATGATGAAAAGTGAAAGCGTGTTAGATTCCAAGTGGATTTGTACATGCTGCTGACGCCACCACCACACACCCAAAATCACCAGGAACACAAGATTAGGCATCAGTGAGAAGTGATCACAAAAACTAAATGGATGAACTGAGAGAGGTATTGGGCACCATAATTTATAGGATGGCTGGGAGGCCAACGAGGTGACAACACTGCTGGTCCCAGGTCCAAATCAAGATCCAGCTGCTATGCTAACTCCAAACTCATGAAGTTGACTGCTGCTTCAGTGTCAACCAAGGCCTCAAAGGACACCTGGTTTTTCCCAATATGGTTTTTCATTAGTAATAGAAAGTAGGCGTAATTTTGTTTATTGGCTGATGCGGTCATTTATGCTGAGACAAAAGAGATTTTAACCAAATTGGGGGAAAGAGCCATTTCTTTTACAAGGTCAAAATTAGGGCAAACAAGAAGGTGCATCCCATCCTCTTCAGGATGGACTTCCATTGACTTGCAGAAAGATGAGCTGGAGCACCCCAACTCAGCCGCAGGTCTGACATCAGGGCCTGGAACCAATACAGATACTGATTTAACATTGTGATAAGAGCCTAAGGCCAAGTTGACAAAACTAATCGTGAAGTTTCCATTTTGAGGGCAGACTGAGGGGAAAGTGGATAATTGTGAAACAATTTTGGCCATGAAGGAATTCTTCCAAAGCCATCTGGGAGTTGCTTACAATATTGCCAGTTGACCAGACAAACAACAGAAGGAAGGCTACCAACTGATAGTTCATATGGAAGATGATAACCACTGCATCACCCATCTCAATGAGGAGGGAAGAAATGGCTGGAAACAATGGATGGTCAATTATGTCAGAGAGATGGCAAGTAAAGTTTAGATGGGCCTTTCAGTCATGATGCAGAATCACCCAAAAAGTGAGCCAGAATGCCAGGGATATTGCCACTTTAATGCGTTTAAATTGACTGAGACAATTGACAAATGAGTGGCGATGGGCCACCAATATAACAAAAAACCCAGTGAAGAACCAAGATGATGCAGCTCCAAGGCCAATGGGCCTGGGCGTAGGGAGTTACGAGATCAGGGACTTTTTATAGAGGCTTTGACACAATAAGTCCAATTGGCTGCAAAGTGAGACAAATTTAACATTATAACTGGGATGATCCAGTTATTACGAGGCCTGAGGGGCCACATAATAAATGTCATGGGGGTTTGGCAAGAAAAATTGAGCTTAAATAAATTTGGGTGCAAGAAGATTTACAATGAATTTAAATTAAAAAAATTGACTGTCAATTTTCTCAGTGTGTTATAACTGCTTAAATAGACAATCAATTTGGAGAATAGCTTAGGAAAGCGTGGGATTGGGGCCCTCAAGATTCAGTCTAACATGATGAACTTTGAGTGAGGTGATGGAAATGAACTTAATTGGAACCAACTTCAAAAGTATTGGTGGCAGGCTGATTCACAGTTGGTTCAAACACAAACGCCTGAATTGCCAATTTTCTTTAATTTTGACAACTGGAGTGACAGCGTCTTGCATGACAGGCAGCAGAAACCTCTCAAGGCCAACCCACATAGGGGTAGTCCCATGAGGTTGTGAATGGGTTTGGGACAGCCAACCCACCCACACCTGGTTACTCTGGCGTCTATTTGGCCAAGTAAGGAATGTCAGGCGTGGATTTTGATGCTTCCAGTGGGGGTTTTGAACTAGCAGCGGCATTTCCTGATGACCTGATGCCATTAGCAAGCTTTGCCAAAGATTTGACACTAAATGCTTTATTTGCCAAAAGTATGCCCATTGGTCTTTGTTGCCATCTGTTTAAGGCTATCTGGTCTTTATGCTGAAGGTTTGTGGCCATCAACTTCATTTGAACCTTTTGTCCCATGAGAATGCCAACTCTCTGATAGCTCAGCACAAATCCCCTTGATTTGTAGTATCAATTCATTTAAAGTAAATACTGGAAAAGTTGGCGGTGTCCATAAAGGGTAAGCAGTGACCCACCACTCATCAACCACATGAGTAAGGTCGCCCTGGGAGATGAGGAGGGCCTCTGGCCTTCTTGCCCTTTATTGGATGGGAAAGAGAACACCCCCCAATCCAAATGGTGGGGGAGCTTCCCCAACTTACACCCATACTGGCTTTAACCAATCTGAAGAGGATTGACTCTAAAGACTCCTAACTCAATCACAATTATTAAAAAACAGGTCTATGACCCTTCAAAAGGAATTAATATATAATTGGCGAATCTTCAAGTCAAAAATGGCCAAATGTACAAACTTGTGTCCTAAAAATGGTTGCCTCATGTATGGACTTTGTCTTAAACTGATGTTATATTAGAGGGACATCAGCAAGTCAGCCATGAGGGGAATTTGGAAAACATACCAGTGGCTCAAGGCTTAATGCTACTGGGAAGGAACACTTGTTTTGTTCCAAGATGTATTAGAGTTCTGCCTGGTATGTAAAAGTCAATATGGACCTAATCCCCAATCTCAACATCCAGTAGTTCCACCCTGTGGATCCTTCCATGCTAATAGCATTGATGTTATGGGACCTCTCCCTCGAGCCTCTAATGGTCATTAGTTCCTTCTTCCAGCCAGGGATTATTTAACTAAGTGGATCAAAGCTGTATCACTACCATCTGATTTGGAAAAAGCTATCACCACATTCTTATATAATTATATTATCACACAGCATGGGTGTCCTAACATAATTCTCTCTGATAATTGCCAAAATATCAAAGCATCGCTGGTGAATGATTTAGCCAAACTGATAGGATTCACCCAGGCATTTACCATACCATACTGCAACCAATGGAATGGTAGAGCGGGAAGTTGGTTCCCTAATTGCCATCCTCCAGATAATAGTCACAACTGACCCTCTTCACTGGAGCCAGTACTTGCCTAGTGCAAATATGGCCTATAGAATAAGCTACCATCAAGTAATTAAGATGTCGCCCTTTCAGGCTTTGTATGGAATAAATCCCCAGTTCCTCCTAAAGTGCAGGCCATGTTAGATCAAGCATTATCTGACGCCCCTGTAGTTACTATGTAAGCATTGCCAATTTAATAATTTAACTCCAGTATCTAGCTTCTGAGAACTTATTTGCTACTATTAGTAGAGTAATTAATCAATTTAATGACAAGCATGATCCCCTGCACACCTTCCAACTAGTTGACCTAGTCCTTTTCTACCATCATTAGCCTGTAGGTCACAACAACAAATTGGGCACCAACTGGTTTGGGCCCTATAAAGTCATTTATAAGTGTGGCAACAAACACTCAATTTTAGAGGTCATTCAGGGTACCGTAGTAAACTGCATACATAGTCACTTTCTCCGTCCATTTTCCCCTTAATCCAAGATCTAAAGGGGGTGTTGTTGGGATTCCTACCCAAATTGGAGACGTGGATGTGTTTTGAAGGGAATCAAGCTCAATCTGATGAAATAGCCCTAAAACTTTATCATGGATAATTCTCAACAAAAAATTATAGCCTTCTGATATCAGGGATTAACCCTGACTCATTTGGTCGACTATTGCTCCCCCAAAGTTTCCTAGTCTTGGGGCTCAAACCCAATCTATGCGGCGATCAAATCCTGTTTGACTGAGATTACCAGCCTGCTGCAGAATCCCTGATTGGTAGAAAGTATAGATCTTAGCTTTGAACGCTTGAAGATCTACCAAAAAAACCTCCCTGATCTTTTACTAATGATGATTCTAAGAAAATAAAGACTACTCTCTTTTTGCCATTAACTGTTTGGACTACCTCTAAAATCATTTGGGGTCAAACATATAATTTAGGATTTACCACTCAAGGCATTGTAATTTGGGTGAAGCCTTTTCAACAAGAAAAGTAAAACATATAATCCAACACCTTAAGAACTTTGGGTCTTCTAGCCTCAAAAAATTAAGTGATACATGGTAATAACCCCTGAGATCCTGACAAGGGTGGTGGCGTCAGCATCAGGTGTGCATTAACCTGGACTCAAATATTCTGTCCTTTGCAAATATCCATTTGTGGGGAGAATTTCCCCTTAACAATGTTCTTGTGATGGAATGGGGGCAAAGTTTCATCATGTCACTCCTTCCAGCAGGCCTTCCGCCATATTTTCCCCCGGCATTAGTGGCATATCAGGATATTTTTGATTTGTAAAAAGCTAATTGCCTTCCACTGCATTCCAAATATGACCTGGCTTTCCAATTGAATGTAGCCGTGATCAACATCAACTGTCCTTTGTACCCCTACATGGCTTAGGAGAACAAGGCGTTGAAATTTTGGTTAGACAAATATGCTCAAAAAGGGGTGGGTGTTTAGGAAAACGTCACATGTTTCGTCACCTATAGTTTTTGCTCAGAAGGATGATGGTACGTTGCACCTATGTTTCAACCATGAGCATTTGAAAAGTATCACCATTCACAATCCATACCCTCTCCCCACAAGAAGATGATCAGCCAGGTGATCACAAAATCCTTGGTGTTTTTAAAGCTTAATCTCATTAATGCGTATAACCAGATCTGGGTGGCAGAAGGCCAGGAGTGGCTTACAGTAATTTGGACCAAAAAGGCATATTCCAGTTCCACGTGATGCCCTTCAGCTTAAAAAATGATCCAGCCACGTTCCAGTGGATGATCAACAATGTTTGGTGACCTCAGGTTTATTTGCCTGCGGTGTACATTGATGATATTCTCATCCACTCCCCCACTCCCAAGCATCATTAGAAAAACCTAAAGGCTTTGCTGGCTGCATTGCACAAGGCGGAATTTTATGTAAAGCCCTCCAAGTGTGAGTTCTTCTAGGAGGAGGTTACTTTTAGGGTAACCTATTCCTGAAAGATGGTTATGCCATCCCCCAGAAAGCTTAAGGCAATACTCAAATGGCCCACTCCTACAACCCAAAAGCAGTTGAGGAGCTTCTTGGGCACCATCATCTTTTTGAAAAAAAAAACTTTTCTGCCCTCTCACAGCTGACTACGCCGCTGCACCCCCTGACTAAGAATAATGTGCCATTCCAAGTTCTGAGGACCAGTAGGCATTTGATGCCATCAAGAAGATGTTTTCAAAGCCTCCCATTCTCAAACATGTGGACCTCACCAAGCTGTTTATTGAAGCATGAAATGCCTCATCAACTCTGTGAGGGTGGTATTGTTGCAGGTGCATGATGGTTAAGAAACACCCATTTAGCTATTTTTTGCACAAGTCGCTTCATCTAAACAGTCCTAGGTCATTTAAAGCAATGATTTGGCCACCGTGGCATGGTCTCTTACCCACTGGTAGTACCTTCTGAAGGACGCGCAGCATGAGGTGACCACACAGATGGATCATCAGGCTCTTATGTATTTTTTCAAGCCGCAGAAGTTGGCTTTTGTCAGGCCCAGATGTATCATGACCTCTGTAGTTTCAATTTTAAGTATGAGTTTTTGAAAGGGGCTTTGAATGTTTTCAGCTTTTTGAGTCACAACTCTGCATTGAGTCTGGTGGAGGCGTATGATTAGGAGTTAACCACAGTAATTCCACTGACCCAGATCTTATCCAATGCTCCTTTCACTATTTTGGTGGTAGGTTGGGCCCTGGATGTGCCTCTGGTCTCTCTGGTATTGGAGGGCTAAATGGCTTACTTGGAGGGTAAGAATTGATGGACCAGCTGGCACTTCTGACACATAAGCTGCTTTAATATTTATTGGCAGAGGGAAACATTTGATTTAAATCAAGTATGTGGGTGCTGCTCCATCTCCACAATGAAGTTATTTGTGTGCACCACAAACCCCCCTCTGCGATGAGTCATCTGGAAATAAGAATTTTTGGATTTGGTTAAGTGGATGTATAACTGGCCAAGAATTTCCAAGAATATTCTGGCATGAATCACAAACTTCATGACATGACCACACGCTAAGTCAGATAGATAAGGTAAAAATGGTCTCCTTTATCCCCCCGCAGCAGGCGGAGGGCCTGTGGACCTTGGTATCCATTGATTTCATTGTTGAGCTTCCTAGATTTAATGCTTTTACTGCTATCATTGTGTTCATGGACCACTTTACCAAGTTTTCACTTTTCATCCCGTGTTCCTCTGTCATCACCTCTGAAGAGACAGCCTGGCTCTTTGTGTGGCATGTGTTCTCAATGTTTGTTTTGCCACAGAAAATTGAATGTGACCAAGGGTCACAGTTTATGGTGCAATTTTGAACTGAACTTCTGGTGATATTAAAGATCAAACCATGTCGATCAAATGCATACCATCCCCATTTGGATGGTCAAATAAAGCGGGTTAACAAGATTCTTGAGCAGTACCTTCACTGTTATGCCGTGGCTGCACAGGACACCTGAGCAGATGATCTTCTGCTGGCTCAATTTACATATAATGATACTACTCATGTGTCTACTAGTTTCTCACCATATGAGGCCACGCTGAGGTACAACCCCTTGTTTTCTATTGGCCATGTCTCTCCTAAATGTTCCATATGCAGCAGATCATGCTCAGCACATTTATAGCACTCATTCCTTGGTTCAAGAGCATCTGACCAAGGTCATCAGTGATTACAAATGTTTTACAGATTGAAAATGTTTTTCAGTCCATGAAATCATGTTAGGGTCCTTTGTAATGTTGGACACATGCCACCTGCAGATACAAGTGCCCTCCAAAAAGTTTTAAGCAAACACTCTGGTCCCCATGTGGTGGAGGTGGATTTGGGTAATAAAGCGTGTTAACTGATTGTCAGGATTGGGTAGCTGAGGGCAATAGTTCCTCCAAAGCATACCAAAATGGATGGGTTAAAAATTCCTGCAGTGAGCAGACAGCGGGGAGAGCCGGGAATCCTAAAAGTAGGGGCCAATAACTTGCTTTAAGCTTGGGAATAGGTGACGAGGGACCTATCATATTAAAATCAGTGAAGCTGATGGCCGGAGAGGAGCTTGCTGAACAGAGGCTCTAGAACTAAATAAAAATAAGGATGAATTGGAGATAAAAATGTAACTTTATTTAAGAAAAGGCGCGGATATTTATAGGCAAGGTTTTTCTCCTAATCCTTTCAGGATAGTGACGTCCTCCACTGGCAAGATCTTTGGCATCCTGATGTTGATCAGGTGGGGAGTCAACAACAGGCTTCCTTTTAACAAATTAATTAGGGAGCAGAAAATAAGGCTCCATTAAAGAAAAATTTGGAGAGTTATCAGAAGTAGGGAAATTTTAATTAGGTTGATTGGGAGCAGTTCAAATCCCAACAACACCTCCCTCAAGATCTTGCCAAGGGGGATAGTATTTGCGCAGAAAGCAGCTGTGGACACGATTAGCTACTGTGCCAGTACCAGTAGCAGTGATAGAATACTCAGGGCCCCTACGGTGTATCAACTGATAGAGACCAGACCAAGTGGTGGCAAACTTATGGGTCCTTCCCCCAGGGCGATGGTGATAGAACATGACTAGATCTCCTAAAGAGTATTCAGGGAGCTCTGGATGGTGCTCATTGGCTCAAACTCCTTCTCTAAAATTGGTAGTTTTGATAGATCCATTGGCCATAGCTTGAAGACATATGATTTCATCAGTTAGCCATTGCAGGGTAAGCTCCACATTACATAGATTAGCTGATGTAAGGATAGGTTGAAGACTGGAAGGCAAAAGAGGCTCGCGCTCATATAGGGCTTGGAAAGGGGACATCTTAATCATCCTGTGATAGCTAACTCAGTAGGCCAATAAGGCACTAGGGAGAAAATCATTCCAATGCACAGGATATGAAGCAGCTAATTTTTGTAAATGAAAATTAAAGTACCATTGCACGCTCTACTGCGCCATTGGTGGCGGGGTGATATTGTGTAGTGAAGAAGTTCTTTATACCTAGCAAAGAAGTTAATTCCTGGACTATAGAGAAAATAAATTTATGCCATTGTCTGATAAAAGTACCCACAGGCAACCATGATGGGAAAATACGTGTTGGTACAGGAAGAGGGCAGTAGCTCTAGCAGTAGCATGAGGGACTGAAGTGGCCTCAACCCACTTGGTTAGGTGGTCAATGGCAAGGATAATATAGCGATGGCCATAGACACCCACAGGTAGTGGACCTACAACATCAATGCTAACAGTATCAAATGGGGCCAGGGGCTACGAGTTCAAATTTAAAGTGAGGATTAGACTTGTTCTGGGAACAGAAGGCGAAGCAACTTTCCAAAACATCATGAATGGACTCAGCCATATTCTCCCAATAGCATTTGGTTTTTAGCCACTCAAGGGTTTTCTTTACAGCCCTGTGCCCAAGGGTCTCATGGGCTTCCATGATAGTTTCAGTCTGAAGAGAAGGGCAAGATAGGGCAGAAAAGTGGTGCCAACCTGTTTTACCAAGACACCATCAATGACTTTAGTATTAGCAGCCATCTTCTTTAGTCTAGCTTGAATGTCTGGAGATTTTTGAGACCACAATCTAGGGTTAGGGAGAAGCTCAAAAAGTCAATCTTCTTCAGAAATAGTTACATGTAAAATAGGGAGGCGAGAGAGCCCATCCACATTTTGATAAATGGCGCCAGCTCTGTGAACTATAGAAAAATCGTAATTTTGGAGTCTGAGGGCCCAGCGAGCTAACCTCCCATCGGGATCTTTCATTTGACAAAGCCAATGGAGGGAGGAATGATTGGTGACGATTGTAAAATGTTTACCATACAAATAGGGGCAGAAGTGTTTGATAGCAAGTAAAACTGTCAGGCACTCACGTTCAGTTACTGAATAATTACGCTCAGCCTTGGTTAACGTCTTGCTAAAATAGGCAACTGGGTGGTCAACTTGGTCTTGGTCTAACTGGGAAAGGATGGCGCTGACAGCGGTGTCACTGGCATCAGTGAAGAGAACAAAAGGTTGCTCAAAGTTAGAATGTATCAAAACAGGGGATGATGACAAGGCAGTGTGTAAGGAATTGAAGGACTGTTGTTGTTCAGGGCCCCAAAAAAAGAGCACAATTTTGTGTAGGAGTTCAACTAAGGGTTCGGCAAGGTCAGCAAAGTGAGAGATAAACTGGCGGTAGTAGCCACCATTACCAGAAAGACTTGGATGCTTTTCAAATTCTTTGGAGCGGGCATGCGTTCAATGGCAGAGACCGTATCTGGGATGGGGAGGATACCTTGCCGCGTCACCTTATGTCCTAAAAATTCCATTTCTCATTCAAAGACTTTTCATTTAGAGGGTTTTAGTTTTAAGGAGGCCTGCCATAGTCACTGAAATACCTGATGAAGATGATCGAGATGAGCAGTAAATGTTCAGAAGAAGACAGTGACATCATCAAGGTATACTAACACATGAGTTTAAGGTCCCCAAACAACTGGCCCATAGCCCGTTGGAAGGTAGCAGGGGCATTGCATAACCCCTGCGGCATATGGGTGGGCTTGAACAACCCTTCATGGGAAATGAGGGCACACTTGGCACAATCCTCAGCGGAAAGATCAATATACCAACAGCCACTGGCCAGGTCCATCGCAGAAAAGTATTGGGAGCCAGATAAGGAGCGTAAGGAGTCATCAATGCAGGGTAAAGGGTAGCTGTCCTTGCGCATAATGGAGTTCAATTGTTGATAGTCCATGACAACATGGTGGCTCCCATCCTTCTTCTTAATCAACAGGAGAGGGGAGGATCAGGGACTACATGACGGTTGAAGGAGGCCAGCATCAAGCAATTGCTTTAATTCAAGAGTAACCTGGGCTTCTTCAGTTTTTGATTTGCAATAAGGTCGAGAGTAAAAAGGAGCAACATCTCAAGTATCAGCCTGGTGTTAAACGCCTTGCATATGGCCATAATTGCGAGGGCCCAAGGTTAAATATCAGAATACTCATCAATTAAAGCTTTGGCAGCCTCTTTTTATTCAGCTGACAAATCAGAACTAATTTTTACATGCACTGCAGCAACAACAGGAGGCTCCTCTAACCCAAAGTCATGAAGGGTCCCAATGCTGTGAACCCTCATCACCTGGTCATAAGGTAGGAGGTGGACGTAAGCAATAGGTTGGTTTAGCTCAATGACTTTAGGAGACTGGGAGAGGTTGGCTAAAAGAACAGTGACAGTGCCTTAATAAGCGGGATCTAAAACTTCTGGACAGGGGAGAGCTTTGAATACAGAAGGGTTAGGTAAACTAGATATCTCGAGCAAATGATTAGGAGGGGGAACCAAATGGATCCCAGTGTCTACCAGGATTTGGGCCTGCGGAGGTATAGTAAGGACTTGGGGAGAATGTAAAGGCATGCCCTCCTCAGCCTCAACCATGGGAGGAGGTAAATTAACTTTGGACACCAACACATGATATTCTAAACGCTCAACAGAATCAGGAGACTTGATCAGACATGTCCTCAACTTTTGCGCTTCCCTTTTTCCTAAAGAGCAGAAGTTAAAAGTAAAGGGACACGGTATCCTAATATAGAAATGAAATTATCCTTAAAATTAATAATGGCAGAATGTTCCATAATAAACCCAGTGCCCAATAGGAGGTCATAGCTACTATTATCCAAGGCTACAGCAGGGATAGAGAGCTGTAGGACGCCCAACTATAGGGGCAAGTGGGAGTAAGCACCTATAGCTCAAGCATATGCAGTACCAGTGGTCCCATATTCTGACAAATGGTTAAGTTCAGGCTGAATCTTAATTTTTCCAATTAGTCGAGAAGAAATGATGTTAATTGGAGAGCCAGAGTCAAAAATAGCAAGAACCTTCACCTTGTGAACTACCGCTTCAATATGGGTTACTGTCACTCCCCACTGAGCTGGGATAGAATATATAGCTGCAGGGGCTGACTTAGAAAGAGGATAGTCGACAAGGATAAGAAGAAATATTGCTAGGTTTAATATCAATGGAAGGCTCAATAGGGGTTTTCTCTTCAGGAGCACTAGGGCCAACAAGGTCAGTGGAAACAGTATGAACTGATTGTTCTCAAGGCGCAGTAAAGTTGTCAGCATAGGGAGCCTCTCACCCTATGCTGACCCCTCTTTTGCTTTCTCTTCAGCCATTTTGGTCCAACAATGCTGAATGGTGTGGTTGCGACAGCCACAATAGGTGCAGTTAGGTTGAGCTCAGGTTTTTCCAGACTCATTGTTGTTCACCACATAAATTCAAGGACGTGAGGCAGAAGTGGAAGCAGGAGCAGCAGTAACTACAGAAGGAGGAATTTCAAGAAGGGCCACCTTAATATCTAAAATAGAAGTAAAGTTTTGTTTAACAGAAGTCATGTGAAGATGGAGCTGCGGGTTAAACTCTAAAGCAGACAGAACAGCAACAACAGCATCGTCAAGAGTGAGGTGGTTGTTAGTTACCAATGTTTGAGCCTCATCATAGAATTGAGCAGCAAACTCAGTGGGAGATTCGCCACGTCTTAACTTAATACTCATGAAGGCCTGCTTCTGATTTGCCAAGGTGAGATCACTACCAAATTCTTTAATAAGCGCAGCCTTCACCTCAGCCCAAGTGCTGCATCTCATGAGGTGGGGTACCATAATTTCTTGGGCAGATCTACTAAGGCAAGAGGGTAAGTATTTAACCTTTTATTGATCAGGAGCTTCCTCCATCACGCTTTCATAAATATATAGAAATAATGCGATACTTCCTTCTCCAAGTGTGAACTTGTCTTTAAAAGAAGGTTTAAACGTAGTTCCCATGGGAGTTGAAATAACAATAATGCCTACTGGGCTAATTTGATTAACTTCAGATATCTTGGATTCAGATGGAGGCACAGGATTTCGAATTATATCAGCTTGTTGTCTAAAATGGTTCAGATCGTCTTGAAGAGCCCCAATTTGGGCAATTAGAGACTCAGTGGATACTTTTTGTTGAAGTTCGTTGTGTATTGTTTCCATTTTGACATATAGATTTTGGACTAGGGTTTGAAGCTCATAATTGTCTTGCTCCAACCTAACAATTTTTTCTTTTTGGTGAGTTAAATTGTCAGTGAGAGAATTGTAAAGATGGTAAGAGTTATCCAACCCTTCCTTAATTGCATCAACAGTAAGGTTTGGATCAATAGGTTCTCCAGAGCGAGTTAGCCAACAGCTTTAAGCAATATTTTCAAGGTTTTGCTTGATAGTAAGAAGGCAGCTATTTGAGGAAGGATCCTCTGGAGGGGAAGGTAAGTGCACAGTTGAACCTGGAGGCCCAGGAGGCCCAGGGGACCCACAAGAACCAGGATGCCCATATCCAAGGGGGCCAGTTGGCCCAGGTGGCCCTTCACTTCCATCCCAACCAGGGGGCCCCATCACTCCTGCATAACCAGCTGATCCTTGCTCCCCAGGGGGCCTGGAGGACCCACAGGGCCAGGGGGCCCTGGAATCTCAGGCACACTTGAGACATTAAATGCCAGGTGGTTGGTCATTTCAATCTGGCTTATTTGTTCAAAAGTTTGCTCAGTAAAAGCATTAAGTTGGCTGGTGAGGTTGGAAATGGCTTGTTGCAACCAACTCTCAATAATAGTGGTGGTCTCAGTAAATTGGGTAGCTACTTCCTCACGAATCAGGCTAGCCACTCCCACATCCAGTTGAGAGAGTTGGTTTTGAATAGAGATAGGTTGGGCGCCATCTTTAAGAATAGCCTCACGGTTATCTCTTACAAATGAGGAAGCTGAGTTGTAGAAATCTAATAGGTAGGAGTGTAATTCTTGGGACAAGGTAAACTGTTGCAAGATTTCCTAGTGATGGATCCCCATCATTTGGACTAAGTGATGAAGGGTGGGGTGTGCAAATTGTTTTAAATATTGCTCCATGTGAGATAACCTTAACTCAGAGTCAGGTAAAGTGGAAGATTTGTATATTGCTTGCATATTACTAGGAACTGCAGAGGCTTGGTTATGATGGGAGCGATCTCTGGGGAAAAGGGCACCTAGAAGTAATTGATTAATAGTATCAGCAACACCTGTAGGTTGAAAAAAATAGTTTTGAGGTTCTAGGGCTGGAATAGAAATATTGAGCATAGCACAGAATTGCATAAAATTGGGTTTGTTGTTCTCATGGTTGCAATTTCCATTGGAAGTTACCCATTGAGTGATGCTAAATATTTTGGTAAGTGGCCAAGTAGAGTCTTGGCTAGAATCATCCATTGTAAATATATTTATTCACTAGGTATCTCAGGAGAGTGCCTGGCAGGGAGCGCCAATTATTTTTTTGGGATTGGGTAGCTGAGGGCAATAGTTCCTCCAAAGCATACCAAAATGTATGGGTTAAAAATTCCTGCAGCAAGCAGACAGCGGGGAGAGCTGGGAATCCTAAACATAGGGGCTGGTAACTTGCTTTAAGCTTGGGAATAAGTGATGAGGGACCTATTATATTAAAACTGGTGAAGTTGATAACCAGAGAGGAGCTTGCTGAACAGAGGCTCTAGAACTAAATAAAAATAAGAACAAATTGGAGATAAAAACGTAACTTTATCTAAGAAAAGGCGCGGATATTTATAGGTGAGGTTTTTTTCCTAATCCTTTCAGGATAGCGACATCCTCCACCAGCAAAAACTTTGGCATCCTGATGTTGATCAAGTGGGGAGTCAACAACAGGCTTCCTTTTAAAAATCGATTAGGGGGTGGAAAATAAGGCTCTGTTAGGAAAATTTGGAGAGGTATCAGAAGTAGGGGAATTCAAATTATATTGATTGGGAGCAGGTCGAATCCCAACACTGATGCCCCCACCCCATTGAAAATAACACCCCGTTTTCCACATTTCACAGTTGTCCTTGTTTAAGGAAATGATCCTGGAGGAACCAGATCATATTGTGGTCAATAGATAAGAGGAGGCTGAGGTCAATGCAATCTTGGCTTTCCAGAAATCTCAGCATAAAGTCCAATATCTCATGGCCTGGAAAGGGTTCCCAGCGTATGAGAACAGTTAAAAAAGCACCTGGGACTGTGCCAATTGTGGCAAGTTGAGATAGGCTTTAATACTTCACACCCCAAGGCTCCCCATCCCCCATAAAGGCTGCCACACTATTGGCTATTAATTTTCTGAAAGCCCACAAGGGCGTCATGCTCACCTAAGTCCCCAGTGGTGGTGCTCCCCCTGTTCAAAGAGGGAGGGATAATGTAAGTTTGGGGGAGCACCCCTTGTGCCTTGACTTCAAAAGATTCCCATTATGAACTAAAAAGGAGGGTGAAGAAGGCGGCCATCCCTCTTGTAAACCAGGACAATTAAACTCATTTGGTGGAAATCGAGATGGATGACAGTGTACTCCCTCAAATTTACCCCTTTTCCCCTACTTTACCACTCAAGAGCTGCTCCAGTGTGTCAGGGGGTGTTCATGGAGGTGGCGGCAGTGAGAGAATGCTTCCAGAGGGAAAGTGGTAGGCAATGATTACTGTCAATAATTGCATGTTTCATCAAGGGGATAAAAAAATTAAATAAATTGGGGGGCAGCAGAATTGTGTTAGTTTTGGTACAATCAGCTTCAAAAACACGCCAGGGTGCTTCTCTCCCACTGGAAGATGGTTTGTAACTCCAGTGGGTTTGAAGGGTGACAAATCCATTTGATACCCTAGAGAATCTCCCCTACGTGGCCTGGCCATGGGTGCAACCAGTTTCCCACCAGATAAAGCATCACTAATCTGCCTAGCAAAATTATGCTGTGAGGGATATTTAGTGGCAAAATTTGAGTGATAGTCAGCTAATCAGCGGAAGGCAAATTCAGCATCAAGTTAGTTGTGAAATTTTAATCCATTGAAATTATTCAGGATTATAATACCCTCAGTTTATGCAACCCCATTTATTTCCTAAGCTCTCCAGTACTTAAGACAACCATCCATCACTGATATAGTTGTTGGTCAGTTTTCAAAATTTTTGTTCAATAAACAAATTCTCTTTCCAACCCAATAAAACAGTTATAAATATTTACCACTTTCTGCCACTGACATTACCAAGTACCATGTTCTTGGGGTTGTGTAACAACTGAGCCTTAGTGACCAGTATCACAAAGTTGCTTCCTTCTCTTCCTAAATAGAGCTATTGAGTTAGTGGCCTTTTGGGGATGTCCCCACTTTTGGACGCCCTCTGGCATAAAGATGTTCCTTTGCTGTTGGAGATCATTCCTCCCTGTTGAAGCAAGGTCCTGAAACCTCACCGCATGCTCAACAACCCATGGCACTTTAGTAAATTTGGGGTCCTATTTGGGTCCAAAGAAGCTAACTGTGTTTGACTCTGCTGCCACAACAGTAACCATGGCCTGGTTATCAATAATAATGGTGGTGACGGTGGTTGTTGGTCACCATACATATTTGTTTATCTTTCTGCCCATTACCAGATAGTATGGAAATCTATGCCCTAGCATTCTGAGTTGTTTTCTGGGTACTTATGCACCCCAACTGGTAGGCCAGTCTCAAATTCCAATAGCCACTTCCATGACAATGAGCCCCTAAATAATTCTTCAATCCCCAATTACTGATGTGTCTTAAGTTTTAATAATGCTCATAATGTGTCTTTTAATGTCATGAACACCACTTTATTAAAGTAGCTCCTCATGATATATAGCCATCATATTCATTGAATGATACAATGCCAGATATAAGAGCATAAGAGCATAATTATAAATTTGGTGATCTATCCATCTTTCTCAGGTAGATAACTAGAGACATGCAGCTTAATAAAACGTTTAAACGTCATAAATCTTCTCACAATCAATTTTATTGCCTTTATTTAACATTCTAAGGGCAAGGTGCAGACAACATCTTGAAATCAATGTGTTGGCAAAACTCAGGGATCATAATAGTCAAAGAATTTTTGAGTAGTTATCACAAAGATAGTTTTATATGTGAACATCTTTCTCTTAATCTCCATTTTTCATATAAGTAAGGATTTTTTATCAGAAATAAAATCCATTGAGTTGTTTTTTTAGTGTTGACTACCTCTGTAGTGAGCACCACTGTCTGCTATTTTGATCAAGAGGATACTCATATGGTGGTTTTGCTTTTAAAAAATTAACAAGTTGTTATAAGTAATATGCTTAGTATGTTGTTATTATTTAAGTAATAGGGGTCACCAGAGTCAGACCAACTATAATAATTCCGCCTATATAGAAATTTAAAACAGGGGGTTGAAGATGTGTCATATTATTGCTTAATAGATTATAGCCTAGTCTTAAAAATTTGAACTCATTTAGAGGTAAAGAGATTGATAAAAGTAAAAAAATATCCATGTATAAATAAGATATGGGAAAATACTTTAGTTAGAATTTTATAGGCTCAAATTATATACAGTAGTATTGAGGTTTGGATCATAGAGGGTAAGTTATCAACTTCATCCTCTATAAATCAAAAAGAATAAATATATGTAAAATCTTTGTAAAATAAGATTTTTGTCATATACTAGGTGTAATTATATCAGCACCATTAGGTGAGATTAAGATGCTCTTTTTTATTATCTAAATTAGGTTTTACCAAGGGTGGTTAGCCAAGCAGGTAAAACTGCTTCCACCCCTAGTGCAGGTTTTGAGTTTGAATCCTGTACTGTCTAGAAAACATTCTTGGTGTGGTATATTTGTCCCAAGGTCGACCCACTTCAAATAATTTTTAAATTAGGCTTTACCTTTCTTTTAGATCAATTGTGTTGACATTGTGGGGTTTATTCATTCATATGAATCTTAAATAAATGTATCTTCTAAAAGTACATATTGGAGGTATCTCTAACTTAATTGGATGTAATCAGTTTAGTAATTTGATCCAATTGAAACAAGTCATTTTTGGAATTTTATACCAATTATTTGAATATAGTGAATTAATATAATCAATGTTCTTCCTTAAATCACAATTTTCTGAATATTTTTCAGGGATTAACATTATTAACAGCTTCTATACGATATTTTTAACTTATTAGCTTATTTTCTGCCATAATTAGTAATAGCACAGTTACATGCATTCTTAAATAGAATCTCCAAAAAAAATTGTTCACAACACCTTATTTCTTGATAATACTTCTGATTTTTTTTATTAAAACCATGAAGGTTATAATTTCTTGTTAGCACTTTGTAAGGAATCTCCAATGTATGGCACTTTGCAAAAGCTGGACAAAATTAATTTAAAACCCAGTTTTTGTACCTCTATAATGATATTCAGGTAGATCTCAGGTACAACCCATGTGTTAAGGCCAAAGAGCATATTTCTATATCTTAATCATTGCTTTTTGTGTGGTAAACAACAAAAACAGTTTAACATATATGTTAGTTGTTGAGCACATGTAACCACAGTAGTTGCCTGAAATGTTTATACTTGGCTTTATGCAAGATAACAAACTACCTTCTTAAGAACTTTTTCCCACATTCTTTTTACAGAATGCAATTTACATAATTTTTTTAATCAGGTTGTGAGCACATTTTGCCTTTTTCTTAAGTCTGAACTAGGCTCACATGATGATTTCTTATCAAGTGCAATAGGCTTATATTTAGTTGATGTAGGTAACAAATATTGACACTGTAGTCTCTAAATCCAGGATAAGATGTCACTAGCAGAAAGGCTTAATATTTATATGACTATTACTATTTACAATGTTGATGCTATGTCAGAAATATTATGTGCATATATATAATGTGCCTGTACAGGTCATTAGCTCCTATAGAATTTTTTTTATTAGATACAGAAAACAAAGGTTGTTCTCTGCAAGCTGCACTAAATTCACATAGGTTTAAGAAATGTACATCATCCTCAAAATTTACCATTGTTCTATCACTAACTTAATTGACCTAAAAGCCTATGAAAGATACTTTAATGTAACTATTCTTGATATTATATTATTTTAATCAGGACTAACTAACATTGAAGTTCCCAAGGGTGGTTAGCTGAGTGGGTAAAACTGCTTCTACCCCTAGTGCAGATTTTGATTTTGAAACCTGTACTGGCTAGAAAACATTCTTGGTGTGGTATATTTGTCCCAAGGTCAACCCACCTCTAATTTTTAAAAACGTAGAAGTTCTCATAAAATTCATCATGTTCAGCTTATATTATTACTTTTTCTATATGCACTATACCAAGTTTTTGAACTTCTTTATTCATATATTCTTTTAAACTACCCATCTTTTACATTATATGCTAATTTAGCTTCCTACCTTACACTCTTAAAGATTAAAGTTATTTGTTAAATTCCTCATATCTCATCAATTATTTTAGTTCTCTATTATATACCCACTTTGGTATTGTAATGGTTGAGACAACCCCTGTCAGACATTTGCCCTCTAGGCTACAAAATAAGATTGTTTCAGAGAATAATCAACCAACAAGGGAAAATGTCAGACATTTGAAATTCTCCAATACTAATGAGATTGATTCTGCATTATATGAAGGTTTGATCAGCCAAAAGACCCTGGCCAATTCTTGGAGGAACCGCACAAACCAGGGTAATAACATTTAAATCCTGCATGAGCACTAAATATAAAATTGAGCAGTCAGATTACTCTGACCACATGATGGACCCTGGGGTTACTATTGGAAGGTACTTCCCCAGCCACAACCAGGTCCTTCAAAGCATCTATATGGGGACCCCCCCTTTTATAGGATTGGCAGGGGTCCTCCAAGGTGCAATAAATTTTTCAAATGGGGATTAGCTGAAATTTGTAAAATCACTACCTCATAGTATGTTTTGGCTAATAAGATTGCCCCATCCATCATCAGTCCCAGAAATGTGAGTTTTTTGAGCCTTAATAGGCTAAATTGCATATTACTAAATTTGGAAATTCCCAAGCTCTATAAATGTCAATTTTTGACATTTAAATACCTTTATCAATTGGTTAAGGGAATACTCTCTTTTACCCCCACACAGCGCCAATAAACTTTAAAACCCCATATTTTATTAAGTTTGTAAGTTTAAATATTCTATTATTCTTGTGGTATCAAACCCTATTGTTGGAATTCAGGGGAATAAGCACCAAGAGAGCATCAAAAAAACCCAAAATCCAACAACTCTCCAACCAACATATTGCCTTAGTTTTTGGATTTAAGTTTAATCCAAGTTAATTTGATATGGGGAAACATCATCCTAAACAGAATTGAGTTCTGAATTCTCATTTTAAGATTTTGAGATGGATTAAATTCCATCTGAGACTAATGATTCTGTTTGCATAAACTTTAACTCATTGCTCAGGATCTCAGAAGCTAAAATAATCAGTGAATCAGATGTAGGTTACCAAAACTAAATTTGTGGTAAGTTAAAGCATATAAATAAGTGAAGTCAAATTGGAAACTTCCTAAGTTTTGTCTTTTTTTTAAATTATAACTAAGAATAAAGGCATCCCTTATTATATCACCATTATTTCAAACCATATTTTTTAAAATACCTACTTATAGAGTTGGAGAGTTCTTTTAGTCAAGCAATTGCCTCACTCCACACTCTCACACTAGCCAGAGTTTATTACTTGATGCCAGTATTTTTGCAACTATTTTATGTGGGTTTGTTGATGGGTTTGGACAAAATGCACAAGTCCAAAAGGTGGATGTCTGGGTTGATATCCCTACTTTGTCAATGTCTTGGGTGTTCCTAACCAATTCATTTGTGTCATACTGGCATGAGCCCATGTGTTACAAGTATATCTCACATTATAAACTGACCCTTTTCTATGAAAAAATTCTATTTTCATAGTAATTTTAGACAATACATTCATCTTATAGGTATCCATGCTATCATCATAGTATCTCCCTATCATTCTGCCATAGCACTGTTCTCCTTCTCATACTTTCTCTGACTCCACAACCTCTTTACAAAGTCCAAATTTTTTTCTTTCCATATTTATGGTTTGTTTATTTGATTTCAATAATTTAAGCATTGCATATAGGCTAACTCAACCCTTATCAAAGTTTTGCTACTTTATGCTCACATACCCATCATATTTAAATATATTATAGTTTATCACAAGTTTGATCTTTAAAAATCAAAAATATACAAATTTTAATAGTATAATAGATTTACCCAATTGTCAAAGCATAGTATGATTTAGAAACTTCTTTTATTGGTAAACATCAGTTATTAAATGATAGTACACAAAAATTTGTACTTGCATGTATTTGCTATATTTTTAAAAAAAGTTGTAATACTGTACTATATAGTAAAAAGAAACTATATATTAAAAATTATATGATATTTATAAAATACATTAAAATTAGTAACTAGTAAGTCTGTTTATCAGAAAATAATTTTTTGTTACTTTAAATTGCCTGGGTCAAAATTTGTAACATTATTATGATATTTTTTGTTTCTATCTTTATTTAGGTAAATAACTATCTTTTTTGATTTCATATAAAACTTTAACAACACTTACTCTTTGATTGGTATATTTTAATTTCTATGATTATTTTCATCTGAGATAGAGTTGTTAATCTGTGTCTTATTATATAAGATGCAATGGTAATGCACAATTGGTTGTTGTCAGTGTACTTGTGATTTTCATAAATCAAATTGGTATAAGTATCTTATGCTTTGATTTATTTGTGACAACATCAAGTGAGCTCTTCCGATACCCACATCTAATGCAACTTTTATGTTTTATTTAACCGAGGCAAGCCGACCAGGGGACAGGCATTACCGAAAGAAAGAAACGACATGAAACCTGAACAGGGTCAACTCCGTCGAAGAAAGTTTTTCCACCTCCTGATCGGGACTCAAATTTTTCTGGTTACGTCATGGGTAAGGTTTTCGTGTTATTAGACCTACTAACCGCCAATAGCTTCCTTTGGCTGGCACCCCGATCGATGTGCGAAGGGTGGGAATCGAACCCACAACCTTCAGGTTGGTAGCCGTACGCCCTTACCGACTCGCCTTCCACCCCCTAACTTTTTTTGTTTTCTCTATAAATAATCCTCAAACTTAGATAATATAAAAATAACCTTTAATAGTAATTCTCACTAATATATGTAATAGGTAAAATAGCATATTATGTCTTAATTTAGAATTGTTACAAGGATACTAGTTTATAGGATTATTGGATAAAAGAATAGATTTGTTGACTTGTAAATAATGTTCTTACTTCATAAATTTAATTAACAATCCATATCATTTTATTAAGCAACTCTGAATGTGATCAGCTACTGCAAAAATCATATGTTAGTTAAGGGTTAGTCTAAGGTTTTTCACTTTATGTTTTAACTAATTAAAATTGTGAGTTTGAATTAAATCTAGGGTGTGAAGCATCAAAAAATAACTCATAATACATAGTTACATAAAAGTTACTGTGATATAATTTGCATTATATCTAAAGATGTGAGAGGAGTATTTAATAGTTATTTTATAAAATAAATCAGATAAAATATGGTACAAAGTTTAGTATCATAAATTTTCATACTAAATTATCAGACATGGTAACACATCAGGAACTCCTTATAGCAATTAGATAGTGTCAATTAACTTTATATAATAGCTTATAATAAGTTTGCATCTAAATATAAAAAGGAACATATGTCCTTTAATACTCTTTAAAAGGTTTAACCATGTGTAACAAAGTAAATTTGATATACAGAACATATTTATGTCAGATGGGATACTTAACCAGTGTTTTAAATATTGTAACTTGTATTTACAGACCAACACATATTTTAGTGTAGTTTAATGACTAATAGTAAATATTTATTTTAGACTCAGTTATTGAAATAAGATGTTAAACTTATCTGTCACGTGCTATAAAAAATATGTTAAACAATCTTTAATCTAATTATTAACCTTACACAAGGCTTTAAATATTTTTATATATATTTATTAAGTTATATAAAAGTAACTATAAAAATTATTACACAAGTTTTTTTAGTAATAATTTATTTTATAAAACTTATATAATGTTTTTTTAGTTCTTAGTTTATAATATATGACATAGATTTCCAATATACTAACAATCTATGCATCAACACTATACTTATAAATTTGAGGTCGTGTGACAGATACTGCAACATGATACATAAACTCAACAATTTCCTATTCTCTAAAGATGATTTCTAGTATACTGTCTATAGCTACACACTTAGGTGAGTTCAATAGCCAGATTCTAAATAAAAACTAGCTTACCAACTTATATATGAATTAAACAAAAGTAGAAACTTATTTAACTATCTAGATACTATTGGTACAAAACACTTAGATATTTATATTACACTTATAAATTATAAACTAAGTGAAGCCTTTATGCAGATTAACAAAGCTTTGTCTTAGATCGGTGTATCCCCCTTTAGGTTGGGACCACCTAGTGCTAAAAAACAAAGCTTTGTCTTGGAAATTAAACTCTATCCGTTAACTATTCTGTATTATCCATACTACCTCTCTATAAACTGGTATCTCCAGAAGATATCAAATGACAAAACACCCTAGATATAATTTTATTAAGAGTTTAGTTAGATAATTTATTAAAAAAGTATGGATCAATTCTCAGGCTTATGTAGAATAATTAACTACTATATTAAATTACTATAGGTGAGATATAGCTGATTAGGTTAAAATAATGTTGACTGATTTACTCAGGATGGTAATAACTTATTAGGATACTAATACCCTCTATATAAAACGAAACAAGCTGATATGGCCGAGTGGTCCAAGGCGGTGCACTTAAGATGCACTCTCTCAGGAGGCGTGGGTTCGAACCCCACTGTCAGCATTTTTAATACTTTTTTACTCGCTGTGGTATTTGTCCGGGTAATATCTTAAATAATCGAGGTGGGTCAACCTTGGGACAAATATACCACACCAAGAATGATTTCTAGCCAGTACAGGTTTCGAATTCAAAACCTGCACTAGGGGTGGAAGTCCGGGTAATATCTTGCAATTGCTTTTTAACTACCTTCAAGGCTATAGAACTTTGAAATTTGGCACACTTATGCATCTCCGATGACAATAAAACAATCCGTTAAAAAATTTAATTTTTATATTCAAAATAAAAAATTGTATGTAATAAATGAAACCCCTATATTTTATAATGATAGTCAGTATATTATAACTGAGCAGTTAGGTATTCAGTTGATTTGATATTTTCAAGTTAACTAAATCCTAGACTAGCTAAAGCTTTAAAATTGGCACATTTATGCATCTCCAATGACAATACAATAATTTGTTAATAAAAATTTATAAAAAATTGTAAATTTTGCAAATAGAATATTTTTCTTTTATTTGCTTGAATTTATAATTATTTTCCCTTTTAATTAATAAACTTATCTTTACACATACAAACAATTGCTTAGTTAACTATTATTTGCTATCAATTAATATGTTCATACAAGTAAGTATTGTTGGTGCTACAGTTCTTCAGACTGGCACCAGGGTTTGCGGTGGCTTGAAGCTGGAAAAGTTGGAAAGAGCGCCAAGAAGGAAATGGGAAAAATGGGTTAGAATACTGAATATTTTATCAAACTAAAAGGCTTTGATATTTATAGGGTGCATTGGGACTTGGTGCCTTCAGGATCGTCAGGGCCTCATCTGATCAGGATCTTTACTGATCTTCCAGAATGGCCTCCTCATGGGCATCCTTAATGGATAGCATTGCTCACCTGACTGAATGGGTGGAGATGCCTCCCCATGTGACTCAGGAATAGGTGAGGATGATCCTGAAATAGATTTAGCTTGGGTAGATTTAATGACTGATTTGGCACAGCCTGATTCAGAAGATGGGAATTTGATACAATTTTTATCTCAAATCCTGACAAGGCCCCCCTCAAGATCCTGTCGGAGGGGGGTATACAGCCAGAGGAACTGACCATGCACCCAATTTACAACAGTCCCTTAATTGATGTCAGCAATGGAGTACTCAGACTTCACCTTATGTATGACTTTGTAGGGTCCAGACCACAGTATGTTGAGCTTATTCTGTCAGCCTCCAGGTCAATGATAATAAAAGAGAATGAGGTCACCTAGTTGAAAATCTGGTAAGAAGGGTTATCTGAGATTTGATCAGGATATCTCTCTTCCAGTGGTGGTGATAATGCCTTGAGTAGCTTGGGCTTAGAGCTGGACAATTTTATCAGCTAGAGCCCTCATAGTTAAATTGGAGTTCTTGGGGGTGGAGGCTTCAAGCAGGGGCTGGACGCTACTGGGTAGCCAAGGTGCCCACCTGTACAGGGCTTCAAATGGGGACATCTTGATGACATGGTGATAGCTTACCCAGTAGGCAAGCAAGGCACTGGGCAGATAATGGTTCCAACAGGCAGGATCTGAGGCAGCCAACTTCTATAGAATGGAAACAAGGGTTCCATTAGCACGTTCTACTGCCCTGTTAGTAGAAGGGTGGTAGGGGGCAGTGAAACTCTGGGTAGTGCCAAATAGCGAAGTTAGTTCTTGTACTACCTGGAAGGTGAAGTTCAACCCATTGTCTGAAATTAAGGTCTGGGGGCATCCGTGCTGGGTGAAAATGGAGCAAACAAGAAAAAGAGCAGTAGCCTTAGCAGTGGCTGCAGGGACTGAGATTGCCTTGACCCACTTAGTTAAGTGGTCTATAGCTAGGATAATATACTTGTGACCATGCAGCCCAGTGGAAAGGGGACCCACCACGTCAATATTAATGACATTGAAAGGTTTGTTTGGGGCAACAACTGAGTGCTGATATTGAGGGTTGGCCCAGTCTTGGGATTGGCAGATCATACAAGCTTCCAAAACCTCTTGGATGGTTTCTACCATTCAGTCCCAGTAGCAGCATGACTTCAGCCACTCATGGGTCTTCTTAACTGCACTGTGTCCCACAGTAGAATGGCTCTCCAGGATGATGTCAGTTCAAGAGAAGGGTCAGATATAGGGAAGCCACTTCTTGTTGACTTTCTTGTAGAGTAGCCCATCCTTGATTTGAGTGTCTTGAGCCATTTGGCAGAGTTTGGACTGAACCTCAAGAGTTTCCAGTTTCCATCATTTGGGCTGTCCTATCAAGACATAGAGCCAATCTTCCTCTGGGGTCAGAACTGCTAATACTAGCATCCTGGAGAGGCTGTCAGCATTCTGATGTATAGCGCCTGTGCGGTGGATGATGGTGAAATCATAGCTTTGCAGTTATAGGGCCCACCTGGCTAACTAACCATCAGGGTCTTTCATTTGTTGAAGCTACCAGAGTGAAGAGTGGTCTGTAATAATAGTAAAATGAGTACCATAGAGGTAGGGCCAAAAATGTTTGATGGCTAAGAGAATGTCTAGACATTCCCTCTCAGTGACGCTGTAGTTCCTCTCAGCCTTGATTAGCGTCTTACTAAAATAAGCCATGGGATGATCAACCTGGTCCTCATCATGCTGAGCCAGGATAGCTCTGATGGCAATGTCACTTGCATCTGTAAATAGCAAGAAAGGTTGATCAAAGCAAGGATGAACTAGAACAGGTTTAGTATATAAGGCCATACATAAAGCGTTAAAGGCCTGTTCCTTCTCAGGTCACCACTCAAATGGTATGTTCTTTTATAGAAGGTAGAACAATGGCTCAGCTAGGTCAGCAAACTGCGGGATGAACTGACAGTAATAGCCCACCATACCTAGAAAGACTTGAATATTTTGTAGGCTTTGGGGGCATGAAATTTTTTCTATGGCATCAACTTTGTTGGGTATAGGTTGGATGCCACGCTTGGAAACCTTGTGTCCTAGAAATTATAGCTCAGGCTGGAAAAAGGAGCACTTTGAGAGCTTGAGCTTGATGGAGGCCTTTCTGAGATGCTCAAAGACTTCCTTAAGATACTCTACATGTCCATTAAAGGTTTATAAAAAATGGTGATGTTGTCTAGGTAGATGAGGACACAGAAGAGCTTCAAGTCCCCAAGGATCCCATCCATGGCACACTGGAACGTGGCTGGGGCGTTGCAGAGGCCTTGGGGCATCTGGGTGGGCTCAAACAGCCCCTCATGGATGATTAGAGCACACTTGGCTCGGTCTTTGGGGGTGAGCTTGACCTGCCAATACCTGCTGGAGAGGTCCATGGCTGAGAAGTACTGGGAACCCACAAGCAGATGGAGAGAATAGTCAATCCAGGGAAGAGGATGGCTGTCCTTCTTGGTAATAGAGTTGAGTTGTCAATAATCCATCACCACCTGGTGCTTGCCATCCTTCTTTCTGACCAGCAGAAGAGAGGAGGACCAAGGACTATGCAAAGGGACCAAGAGCCCAGCGTCAAGCAGCTGTTTGAGTTCTACCATGACCTGGGCCTCTTAAACCTTGCCCTTTTGGTAAGTCTGGGACCAAAAAGGGGGGCATCCCCAGTTTCTACATGATGGAGGACTCCGTTCATCCTTCCAAAATCATAGATCAAAGTGGAGAATAGGTCCAAGTATTACTCTAGGAGCTCCTGAACTTTAAGTCACTGTTTGTCAGAGAGGTCCTTCCCTATATTAGCGTTGACCAAATTAACTGAGGGTGGTGACTCCAAGCCAAAGTCCCTTAAGTCCCCAAAGCTTCGAATGTCAGCAACAGCCCCAATCAGTAACAGGTGGACATAAGCGGTGGGTTGGTTTGGACCTCTAACTTTTGGTTTGTCAGTCAGGTTAGCTAGCAACACTGATATAGATCTGGCATACACTGGATCAAGGATCCCAGGGCAGGTTAGCACTTCCTTGAAGGATGGATTATCTAGGCCTCAGACCTCCAGTAAATACCCTGAGGGAATGTTGATGTAGATCCAGATGTTGACAATGACTTGGGATTTTGGGGTACGGTAGTCACCTGGGGCAAGTAGATTGGCATCCCCTCTAATCCATCAACAGCAGGAGGGGGTAGTTGGACTCAAGAGCCCTGGATGTGATACTTGAGCTAATCAATTTATCCTCAGTCTCTAATAGGCAGGCTCAGGCCTTAACCTCAGCCCTAGAGTCATGAGCAGTCTCAAAAACCAGAGGGACTTGATGCTCTAAAAGGGAGAGGAAACCACCATTGTAGTGGAGAACTGCTGAATAGTCTCAAAGGAACTGCATTCTGAGGAGCATATCATAGCTAGGGTTGTCCAGAGTGATGGCAGTTATATCTAAAGTGAGCTTTCTGAAGTGAATCAATAAAGAGGAATAGGCCCCTATGGATTGGGTGCACTGGGTGCCAGCCATTCCATACTCCATATAGTGTGGCATATTGGGAGCAACCTTGATGCATTTCATCAGCTTGGAAGAGATGATGTTCACGGGGGAGCCACTGTCAACTATGGCATAAACTGAGATCTTGTGGACCCGGATGGTGACTCAGGTAACCAAACTTCCAAACTGAGGCAGTAACATAAGGAACATGGGAGAATCATCAGAAGAAGAGTAAGCAGTATCAATGTCTTTATTGTCATCAGATATTGCGACTACTTCCTCAGAAATGATGGCTTATGGTTTATGTGCGGGGGATACTTGAGGCTGGGCAGGGATGTCAGCATGAAGTGTTTCATCCTTCATGCTGATGACCCTTTTTCTGCCTCCTCAGCAAGATGTTTCCAACAGGTCTTAGCACTATGTCTAAAGCCATTACAAGAGGTGCATTGAGGATGGGGGTTCTTCTGGTTTTTGACTACATGGACCCTAGGGCAGTTAGAGGGGCCAGTAGTTGTGGCCTTAAAGTATAGGATCGAGGCAGGGATCTCATTGAGGGTCTCCTTAATCTCCCTGATACAGGTGTACCCATTTTTCTACCCAATCATGTGCATTTGGACCTCAGGATAGGACCCCAAGGTGGAGATGACAGTGGGGATGGCGTCATCTAGAGTGATATGGTTTGTCATGACAAAAGGTTGTGCCTGGGTGTTGAACCAGTTAGCAAACTTCATAGAATTTTCTCCTTTGTTCAGTAGAATGCCCATGAATGCTTGCTTCTGGTTGGCCAGGGTTTAGTTGCTGCTGAACTCTTGGATCAGGGCAGTGCAGACCTGTTTCCAGATATTACACTTCTTCAATTGGGGAGTCATGATTTCCCAGGCAGTGCTGTCTAGACAGGAGTGGATATGCTTCACCTTTCATTGATCAGTGGCCTCCTTCATGGAACTTTTATAGGCATACAGGAAGGAGGCAATACTTTCCCATCCAAGGGTGTACCTTTCCTTGAAACTAGGTTTAAAGTTAGCTACAATGAGAGTGAAAAAGGGTGTTAATGCTTGAGATAGGGGTCAGCTCTGAGATCTCCATTTCCACATAATATTGAGGAACCCATTGATCTAACCACCTCCCAAGCCCTCCAAGTCCTCTTGGATGTAGTCCCAATTACAGCTGAGGGTGAATGCAGAAGCCTTATGGGCAACCTGCTCTTTTAAGGATTGAATCTCAGCATTCTGTAGATGGAGCTGGTTTTTGATGGTGATCAACTGGGTTTTGAGCCCTCAACAAGTTGTCTCAAGCTGGGAGATATGAGCATTGGTAAGCTTTGTGAAGGTGCTGAGGTTATCCATCTCATCTGACAATGCTTCAATGGAGACCCTGGGGTCAAGAGGGACACCATCTGATTGGAACTTGCACCCCAATGCCACCTTTTGGATTTGATTCTGTAAGACAGCCAGAGCAGTCATTATATCCCTTCACCAAAGGTCTTCAGGTTCACCTGAGGTTGGGGGCCCCAGGGGCCCTCAAGGCCCACATGGTCCCTTAGGTTCAGCTAGCCCTTGATGCCCCTCAGGACCTTCTAGCCCCTAGGCCCTTTTGGCCCAGCGCCTGCAGGGGGTAGTTATGAGAGGCCAGCTCTTGGTAGTGCTGCTGTAGGGATTATACCAGTTCTTTGACTTGTTGTAGATGCTGGGTCCATGTCACTGCAAATAGCTGGGCATTTTGGCAAAATTGCTCCTTGAGGTAGCTGAAGATTCCACTATCCAGTACTACAATCTGATTGTGGATCTCATTAATTAATTGCCAGTTATCAAGAATAGCTTCACAATCATTGTGCACAAAGGAGGAGGTGGCATTGTAAAAGTTGATAATGTAGGAATGTAAATTCTGGGTGAGCCCTAGTTGCCAGAAGACCTCCTGATGGTGTAATCTGACTAACTGGAGGAGGTGATGGATAGCGTGGTGGACAAAGTTACAAAGGTAGCGGTAAGGCCCCAGAGTAAGCTCCCCAGCTGGCAATATGGCTGAGGCATAGAGGTCCCGCATCATGGAAGGTACAGAGGAGGCATGGGAGCAGCTGGAGCGGGTGCCCTTGGAGTAGATGCCATTTATTAATTGTTGAACAACATCATTGATATGCTCATACTGGAGTTGGTATTGGCTCCCATCTAGAGAGGGCAGCAAGAGTTGAAAGGTGGCACAAAATTCTAGCCTTTCCAGCTGCAAGGGTGGCATTTCATACTGCAAGGTACTAACCCATTGTGTAATGCTCCTCAATTGACCAGTTGTTTGGTTGTCAGGGCTGCTATTGGTTTCCATTTTTGTGATAGACATTTTCACTTAGGTCAGCTTGGAGCCCCCTATAGTGAGCACCACTTCTGTCAGCGCTACAGTTCTTCAGACTGGCACCGGGGTTTGCAGTGGCTCAAAGCTGGAAAAATCAGAAAGAGTGCCAAGGAGAAAACAGGAAAAATGGGTTAGAATACCAAATATTTTATTAAACTAAAAGGCTTTGATATTTATAGGGTGCATTGGAACTCAGTGCCTTCAGGATTGTTGGAGCCTCATCTGATCAGGATCTTTACTGATCTTCTGGAATGGCCTCCTCATGGGCATCCTTAATGGATAGCATTGCTTACCTGACTGAATGGGTGGAGATGCCACCCCATGTGACTCAGGAATAGGTGAGGATGATCCTGAAATAGATTTAGCTCGGGTAGGTTCGATGACTGATTTGGCATGGCCTGATTCAGAAGATGGGAATTTGATACAATTTTTATCTTGAATCCCAACAAGTATTATATTTAATATAGTCTTTACTATACAGTATCTAAACTAAAAAAATTAGTATCTATTTTTTCTTGAGGTACTTTTATAAACTACTAGTGGAGTAACCCAGCATTTCTTGGGTTTATGTATTCCTAGACAATTTGAACTGATTAACTTAGGTTCTATATTATATATGACACAAAACTGCTTACTTATTAGCATTGAACTTATCAAACCATCCAATTACCAACTGCCTACCTAATACAGTTGAACTTATCAAATCAATTAAAATAACACCAACCACTTAGCTAAAACAATTAAAGCTATCAAATTAATCTATACTATCAAATCACTTGGGAAAGTCAAAGAACAGCCAATTTATCCAAAACTCACCAACCAGTCAGCCAACGCCAATTAAATGTAAAAAAGTTAAATTTCACCAACTTTTTGGCCAAATAAAATTAAGATTTATCAAATCAACCACAAATTATCAACACTTGGCTATACCCTGATTTAAATATCAAAACAATAAAAAACCATCAACTACTTACTTAAATTCATTGATCCTATCAGATTGACCAAGATGCACTAACCAATCAGCCAATAAACTTAAACCCATTGGATCAATCAAATACCACCATATTGTTAATCAAAACATATTTTAAAATCATTATGTATATAAATGTGACATATTATCTTTTCTTAACTACTGTCCTAATTTCAACCTAACATGGCACAGATATTGTATAAATTAAGGGAAACAACTTAAACAGGTATCTTAAATTTAAATTTTATTCGAGGTGGGCCGACCTGGGGACGATACCGCACCGATTAGGGAAGTGAAGAAAATGGGAGAGGATAAAACCCAGAAAACCTCCATGCACGGCGTATTATAGGCCAGGAACTCCATGGACCGCCTTTGCTATTCGCTATCTCGGTTCGGGGCATTGGTGCGCAACGCCAACACAGTCAAAATCGTCCCCTATCCAAAGTCCATTACCGGGATCGAACTCGGGAGGCAGTGGTAGAGGGTCCATACTCTACCACTGGGCAGGTATCTTAAATTCATAATAAGAAAAATCAAATAAAGTAAACATTTATAAAAACAAATAGACAATTAATAGTTAAGCTATTATATCCTAAGGTGTAAGCACTTAAATTAGACATAATATAAACCTAATCAAAAAAGCAGAACCTAACGTCTTATTGTCCAAAGCAAAACCAAAGTAAATGCAGATAAATAACACTTTTAAATTAATTGGATAACTACATCGGCTCATCATTTTTAACCGACTTTGAAAAAGAAGGAGGTTATCAATTTGACCTGTATGTTTTTTTCTGTTTGTTCGCGCATAACTCTGAAAATACTGGACCAATTCGGATGATCATCTTCAAAATCGAGGATGCTCTAACTTAGGTCCCATTTACTATTGTAAGTATTGGTCAAGTATCTGCCCATTAATTTAGTAAATATATCAAAATGGGCTCGGAAGCGATGAATACTTGTGAAACCATTCATCGCTGGATAAACTTAATTCCGGCATTGGTGAAGCGAATAGCTTCGGAGCACTTTTGATAATGTCATATGGCTGGGGGTATGTTCAAAATTCAGTCAGAAATGAGCTCATAGCGGGACGAGCTTAAATCATTATAGATGGCTATCGTTTTTGCATAATTTGACCAATAAAATCATCTAAATTGATAAAGTGAATTATTTTAGATAGCGATCAATAAATTTACCATAGATTGACTAATAAAGGCAACCAAATCTAATAAAATTAATTACTGCAGATGGTGATCAGTAAATTTGGCATACATTGACCAATAAAATCATCTAAATTTAATAAAATGAGTATTATAGATGGTGATCTGTAAATCTAGTATAATCTGACCAATAAAATCAACTAAATTTAATAAAATGAGTTATTAGTATATTTGTTTATAAGATACTATATATAGTGGTAGAGTATGGACCCTCTACCACTGCCTCCTGAGTTTGATCCCGGTAATGGACTTTGGGTAGGGGACGATTTTGACTGTGTTGGTTTTGCGCACCAATGCCCCGAACCGAGATAGCGAATAGCAAAGGCGGTCCATGGAGTTCCTGGCCTATCATACGCCGCGCATGGAGGTTTTCCGGGTTTTATCCTCCTTTCCCATTTTTTTCACTTCCCTAATCGGTGCGGTATCGTCCCAGGTCGGCCCACCTTGAATAAAATTTAAAAGATACTATATATAATATATACAATGAGTTTTAATTTTATAGAGAAATAGTAAGGGGTCAAAAATGGTATATAGAGATAGTAATATTTAATAAAAGTAGGAAAAAGAGTATTTTTTAAAAATGCATTAATTTTTTTTTGGGGGGGAGAACTGGGGGTAAAGTTTTTTAGAAAAAAAAACTTGAAAAAAAATTTGAAAAAAGAACCTCCTTTAAAAAGCTCTAAAAATTATAAAATAATTAAGCAATTATGAATCCACAATAAAACCCTTTTTGAAGTTGGCATCATATTTAACAGACTTATAATAGGCATTTATAATTTATATACTCAGTACTATCTATTCCAAGTTGCTTGTAGTATACATTTGGACCCAATCCAGATGTAAGATGTAAATTGTATTTGTGAGCAAAATTCTATAAGTCAGGTTGGAAGATGGTGCCAACTTAAAAAAGGGTTTTATTGAGGAGGCATAATTTCCCAATTATTTTATACCTTTTTTAGATTTTTTAAGGGGTTCTTTTTTCCCAATTTTTTTGATTAGTGTAATTAAGCTATGTAGACTTATAATATCATTACTAGAAAATTTTCATTATTTCTTTAGTAGTTCATAGATTGAAATGAAAGATGCTATAGCTATGAAGTAACTTATCAGCTTGCCTCAGTTAAATAAAAATATGAAGTAACTTATTCTTAACCCTACTAGTTCTAAAAAGTGCCTGAAGAATTACATGTTTATAACATACTATTGGAATTTTGTGAGAAATTACAATAAACAGGTGCTACAAAGGCTAAAAAATTATTATTTTCATGACTCTAGCAAAGATTGACTTAAGTGCAACAAAGTTATTAGTTTCATCACAATGGTTAATGCCAACTAAATATACAGAATCCTGTATGGAAATAAACCAAAATTAAACTATGTGAGAGAAGAATTGAGTTACTTTATTAATTAAAAAACAGAGATATTTATAGGGAAAATTTAAGGGTTCTTCACGAGGATTTCCTTAATTTACCCAAGGTAAGATCTTTCCTACCAGAGGACCAATATTGTTGATTATCATTATTATTATAAGATTTGTGATGATCATATTTAATAGAGCTCTAGTTAGATGCAATTGACCTTCTTAACGAGGCCTAGCCCCTTTAAAATGATTAGTTATTTTAAATTGCTTGGACATCTCAAATTACTGAGTTTCTTTGGGTTGATTAGATTCACCCATCATAGGAGGTCAATAACTCTGAAGAGTCTTTCTTTAGTCAGATTGAGAATGGAAATATTCATTTTAGATTTTTCAATCTTATTAGATCAAGATATCAAATCTTGATCTAAAATACTTTTGGTCATCTTAGTTGTATATCCATAATGCCCCCTCAAGATCTTGCCTAGGGGTCACATAATTGTGAAGAAATCTACTATGCACTCTATTGATAACAGTATCAGTATCAATAGTGGCAATGGAGTATTCCATACCCCAATGATAAATAATCTGATAAGGGCCAGCCCATAAGGTATCCAACTTGTGAATCCTTCCTCCCAGCCTATGGTGATAAAAAAGTACAAGATCTCTGACTTGATATTCTGATAACATAGGTCTACTAGGGTTAGTTCTGGTACCTTCCTTCAAAGTGGTAGCAGCAAGGGAACTTGAAGCTAATGCTTGTAATCAGATGATTTTATTAGCTAATCTTCTCATAGCTAAATCAGTAGTTTGTGGGGTAGCCTCTGCAAGTATAGGTTGTACACTAGAGGGGAGGATAGGTTTATGATCATATAAAGCTTTAAAAGGAGACATTTTAATAATACAATGATAGATAACTCTATAAGCTAACATTGCACTAGATAAGTAAAGGTTTCACCTATTAGGATCATTGGAGGCCATTTTTCAAATAATGGCTACAAGGGTACCATTAGCCTTTTTGACCTCACCATTAGTTGAAGAATTATAAGGAATTATAAAGGACTGATAAGTCCCCATTAGTTTGGTAAGCTCAGCCACCACCCAAGAAATAAAATTGGGTCTCATTATCTGATAACAGGACTTTTGGGCTTCCATGCCTGATGAAAACTTGCTTGAAAAGAAAGGATGCTGTCACCTTGGCAGTAGCCATGGAAACTGAAATAGCTTCAATTCATTTAGTAAAATGGTCAATAGCTAACAAAATATATTGATGTCCATAGGTAGCCATAGGGAAAGGACCCACCATATCAATATTTATAGTGAAAAAGGGTTTGAAAGGTCCCACAATTTGGTGTTGGAATGTTAGATTTCCACCACATTGTTGTTGACACTTAAGACAAGATTCCAGCATGTTATCCCAGTAACAATGATCCTTTAACCACTGTAATGCCTTAGCAACAGCTCCATGACCTACAGCTTGATGGGCCTCCATAATGGTATCAGTCCTCGCAGAGCCAAATAAAGGGCAACCACTTAGATCCTAAATTTTTATATAATGAACCTTCTTTAACCTGAGTGTCTTCAGTTAAGGATTTTAGTTTTGAGATAACATTCTTAGATTCATGCAACCAGAGCTCAGTTCTACCGATCAGGTCATAAATATGATCTTTCTCTGCAAAAAATAACATTAAGATAGGCAATCAAGAAAGGCCATCAGCATTTTGGTGTATAGCTCCAGCATGATGTTGAATAGTGAAGTCATAATTTTGGAGCTTTAACGCCCATCTAGCTAAGCACCCATCAGGATCCTTCATTTGTTGTAACCACTTTAGGGAAGCATAATCTGTTACAATAGTGAAATGCTTGCCATATAGATAAGGGCAAAAATTCTTGATGGCGGACAACACTGTGAGGCATTCTCTTTTGGTAATGCTATAGTTGCGTTTGGCCTTAGAAAGGGTTTTACTATAGTATGCAATGGGGTGATCAACCAGATTGGTATCATGTTGAGCCAGGATAGCCCCAATAGCAATATTACTGGCATCATTTAATAGTATAAAAGGTTTGGAAAAGTCAGGATGGGCTAAGATGGGGGCACTCATTAAGGCTTTGTGCAACAGATCAAAGGATTGTTGCTGTGATTCTTCTCATACAAAAGGAACTTCTTTATGCAATAGATAAACTAAAGGTTCTGCAATTTCTGCAAAATGGGGGATAAATTGTCAATAATAACCAACCATTCCTAAAAACACTTGGATATCATGCAAAATTTTGGGAACAGGCATGTCTAAAATAGCTTGTACCTTATTAGATAAGGGTAAAATACCTTTGTGATTAACTTTATGTACCAAAAATTCCATCTCAGTTTTAAAAAAGAACACTTCAATGGTTTAAGCTTAAGAGAGGCATGACTCAGTTAGCTAAAAACTTCCTTCATATAAGCCAAATGCTCATTGAAAGTGTGCAAAAACAGTAACATCATATATATAAACTAAAACACAAGAAAGTTTCAAATCCCCAAACAAGCCATCCATGGCTCGTTGAAAAGTAGCAGGGGCATTGCAAAGCCCCTGTGGCATACAAGTTGGCTCAAATAGCCCCTCACTAGAAATTAGAGCACATTCTTGACAATCTTCTGGGGCAAGATCAATTTGCCAATAACCACTTGCAAGGTCCATAGCGGAGAAGTATTGTGATCCAGACAATAATCTCAAGAAATTATTGATACAAGGAAAAGGATAAAAATCCTTTTGAGTAACAGCATTGAGTTGACAATAGTTCATAACCACTTGGTAACCCCCATCTTTTTTCCAGATAAGTAGTAGAGGGAAAGCTCAGGGACTCTTAGAAGGCGTTAGTAACCCAGCCTCAAGTAGTTGTTTCAGTTTCACTGAGACTTGAGCCTCCTCAACTTTGGATTTGCAATATGGTCAAGCTCAAATAGGGGGAGTATCACCAGTTTTCACCTGATGTTGCACCTCTTTCATTAGGCCAAAATCCCCTGGACCTTGGGCAAAGATAATTTCATATTCTTCAATCAGGGCCTCAGCTTCAAGCTGTTGTTCTGAAGTAAGTGAATCCCCTAACTAAACATCAATTTGAGCAACAATAGGGGGATCTTTCAGCTTAAATTCTTATAAATCTCCACATCCTGAAATGGATAATATGTCATTTACAGGAGTAGGCTGCACATAGGCAATGGAATTATTGTGATTCAATTGATTAGATTGGGAAGTGAGATTGGCTAGTAAAATTGAGACAGTCCCATCATAGGCAGGATCAAGGATACCCGGGCAAGGTAAGGCCCCCAAATGAGAGGAATTTAGGTGACCGCAGATCTCTAACACATGATCAGGAGGTACAAATACTTGTACACCCATATCAACAATGATTTGAGCTTTGGGAGGGATAGTAATTGAAGAGTTGAAATATAATGGCATGCCTTCAGAGGCACAAGCAGACAGAGGTAGAAGTATAGTCTATGGACCCAAGATTCAGTATTTGAGACATGAGATAGAAGTGGGATATTCTAATAAGCAAAAATGTCATTTGAGTTTGCCTTTGTTAGTGGGGACATCATCTAAGATCAAAGGTACTCAGTACCCAATTAAAGAAAGGTACTTATCTTTAAGACTAATTATTGCATCAAAATCAGTAAGAAACTTAGTTCCAAGGAGCAGATCGTAGCAGTTGTTATCCAATACCACTTCAGGGGCTGACACAACCAACTTTCCAAATGCATCAAAAGAGAGGAATAGGCTCCTATAGATTTAGTGTAGGAAGGTCCAGCAGTTCCATAATCTTGAGAATAGTTCAGGTCTGGAGCCAATTGATTTTCTTCATAAGTTTGGATGAGATCACATTGATGGGTAAACCTATATCAATGATAGCCAAAACTTTCACCTTATGCACGATGACTTCCATATAAATTACATTAGTGCCAAAGTTAGGGATTGAGAATACTGAGGGATTAATTGTTTGAATGGAACTATAAGAAAAAGAGGAAGCATAAGCAGAAGTAGAGTCTTTGTTGGATAATTTATCAGGGATATCAAGCTCATCAGGAGTGGATACTACATAATAATCTAAAAAAGAATCAAAAGATTTTGACTGAGGCACCTGAGGTAGATCAGCATAGGGCATGAGGCTCCCTATGCTGACTCTTCTTTTCAACTCCTCTGCCTGTTTTTTTTCAACATTGAGACACCACATAACCTATGAGACCACAATAAGTACATGGCTCCTTCTTCACTTTGGATTTAGGTTTAGGTGGCATTGCATGGATGTGAGAATTTGGGTTACTAGAGGAGGTCATATGTACCACCATATTAGGGATTTCCATAAGTGCTTCTTTGATGTCAATAATGGAGCTAAGACCATCTAGTACTAAAAAAATAATGGAGCTAAAATTTCTTTAAGAGATTTCAAGTGTAGTAGTAATTAAGTGCAAGAACTGAACGCACTTATTACAGCTGATATAGCATTATCAATAGTAATCCAGTCACATGTAGCTAGTGTCTGGGCCTCATGGTAGAATTGTTTGGCAAATTCCTGGATAGACTCTCCTTGTTTAAATTAAATATTCATAAAAGCTTGCTTTTGGTTGAAAAGGATTTGATCACTCCCAAATTTTTTATGAGAGCAGTTTTCACTTGAGCCTATGTAGTGCAAACCTTAAAATAAGGAACCATGATCTCTTGAGCAAACTGTCTTAGGCAAGAAGTGATATGGCAAACCTTCTGTTGATCAGTAGCTCTATCCATTGCACATTTTTAAACAAAAAGAAAAGAATGGATGCTACCTTCACCTGGTTCAAACTTATCCTTAAAGGTAGGTTTGAAAAGGGTTTCAGTTTTAAAGCATGTACACCTGATACAGCAACTGGTCCAATCTCAGAGGGTTCAGTTTCTGTGAAATGGGCATGAGGGGAAACTTGGTCAACTTGTTGTCTCAAGAGATTCAAAATCACCTTGTAAATTTTGAACCCATTGGTTAAGATGATCATTTATAGGAGCTCAGGTTAGATTGGAAATTGCAGCAACCATCTCCATTTGCTTAGTCTCAAGTACTTCACATTTAGCAGCCAACTGTTCAATGAATGCTGTCAATGAGGCAAACTGGGTTTCTTGAGTAGTTTGATTTGCATCACATAGCTGATGTGCATTTTCAACACCATCCATTAGATTGATTAAAGAATAGTCTGGATTGGTTGAAAGACCTTCTAAGGGTAAGAAACACCCTTGAGCTATGGCTCAGATTTGGGTTTCTAATGCTTGTACTCAAGATACTAAGAGCATTGAAGGTTCATAATTGGACGTTGGAAGCAAGGAGCTAGGGGGACCAGGAGGTCCTGGGGGTCCTTGCAACCCATCTCTTCCTGAAGGACCTGGAGGTCCTTGTTAACCCATTGAATCAGGGAGACCACGTTCCCCAGGTAGTCCCAGAGTTACAGATGGGGAGCCAGGTGGTTCTAGTAGCCCAGGAGGATCAGCTGGGCTGGGTTCACCTTCTCTAATATTACCCACCACTTGGACAAGATGTTGGGTTAACCCATTAAGCTCCCCCAAACTCTTTTCATGGTTAGCCTACAACTGATCTAATTGTCTTTTAATTTTCTCTTCTAGGGAGGTAATCTGATGGTGAATAGGGTTAGTGGCATTGCTAACTTGATGAGATTTTCTTGGCCAATGTATCCCACAACCCCAGTATTGATTCTCACCAACTGATTATGATTATTGTTGATTTCTCTTTAATTATTGAAAATAGCCTCTCAATTATCCCTTCCAAAGTTGGAGGCCATTTTATAAAATAAAGATAATTGAGAGTGAAATTTTTGTGTTAGAGTCAACTGGCGCTTAATCTTGTGATGATGCAACCCCAAAATCTGGAGAACATGGTATATAGCAGGATGTATGTAATGCCAGAGGTTTTGCTCAGTTCTAGCCAAACCAACTTTGGTAGGCTGTAACTCTGCTTAGTTATATAAATTAATCATGTTGTCAGCAACTTTAGATGCTCAGTCACAATTAGGGTGAGCATCAGGCAGAATAGCCCCTCTGATCAAGCTTTTAACAGTTTCTTCAACATTAGTGGCTTGAATCTGATAATTAAATTGGTCAGGGCTCTCAATGGCCAAGTCCATTGAAGCTTAAAATTTTAGATTATTAAATTGGTGGAAGGCAAATCTTGCCAGTTAGAGTGTACCCATTGGGTGATACTCAAAGATTCCTCCAAAGAGGGCTCTCTCTTTGCTAGACATATTTATTATTAGAAAGTATGTTTTCACCAGATAGCCTCAAAAGAAAACCTGGCAGGGAGCACCAGTATTGGAATTTTATGAGAAATTATGATAAACAGGTGCTATGAAGGCTACAAAATTATTAGTTTCATGGCTCTAGCAAAGATTGACTTAAGTGCAACAAAGTTATTAGTTCCATCACAATGGTTAATGCCAACTGAATATACAGAATCCTGTATGAAGATAGACCAAAATTAAACTATATGAGATGAGAATTGAGGTACTTTATTAATCAAAAACCAAATATATTTATAGAGAAAATTTAGTTGTTCTTTGTGAGGATTTCCTTGATTCACCTGAGGTAAGATCTTTCCTACCAGAGGACCAATATTGTTGATTATCATTATTATTATAAGATTTGTGATTATCATATTTAATAGAGGTCTAGTTAGATACGATTGACCTTTTTAATGAGGCCTAGCCCCTTCAAAATGATTAGTCATTTCAAATTTCTTGGCCATCTCAAATTACTGAGTTTCTTTGGGTTGATTAGATTCACCCATCATAGGAGGTCAATAACTCTGAAGAGTCTTTCTTTGGTCAAATTGAGAATTGGAAATATTTGTTTTAGATTTCTCAATCTTATTAGACCAAGCTATCAAATCTCAATCTAGAATACTTTCAGTCATCTTAGTTGTATCTCCAACACATACCCTATGAGTAGCTAAGTGCTAAATAATAGCAAGCATGTTTTAGATACTGACCTTTAATCTGAAATTTCTAATTACCTTGGATGCCACCATACCACTAACAAAGTAAAAAATGTTTTATAAAGTTAAACCTAAGGGGATTAATTTTATAGATAATTCTTTATTAATCCAATTTCTTATACTCCTCATCAGTGCTAAAAGGTTATATTTGAGCTATTTAATTGCTTGCAAAGAATAAGCATAATGATGATAGTTATCAGAAGCATTGAATCTTATCTAACAGGTTTAACTTTTAAGTTGACAATGTTTGGATATAACATGCTATATGTAAAAGTGCAACCTTTAAACCCCTAACCAATGCCAAGTTAAGGAAAACTGGTTTAGTATTTTATAGATCCAATGAGAAAGCTTATTGTTTAAGATGGTTAATTACTTTAAGGTGAACCTATTTAACAAGATATCAAGTGCTATTTTTGATAGAAATAAATACACATAGTAAACAATTTTTGATAAGTAAATGCTCACCTTTAATATAAGATTAGTTATCTAAATTCTATTCAGAGCTAAACTATATCAAATCTAAATCTAAGCACTCTATGGATCATTTCAATCATAATTTTGATACATGAGTGAAACTAGGTATCAGAATTGCAGATGATCACATAATCCAACCCTTTGACCAAATATAAGATTTGATAATTAATTTATAATTGTAGAGGATTGGCAATAGTGGCTGATGAAAATATCATCAGGTGGCATCCCCAATGATATTAGAAGTTGCCGACTAATGAATTATTGTCAGGAATCATCCCTAATGATATTTGAGGCTGCTGACAGATGATAAATTTTGTCAGGCAATATCCCTAATGAAATTAAGCAATAATTTGATATTGGGATAATATCTGATAGTCAAATTTTAGGGAATCATTCAGAGCAGAATGGATTAAAGTTAATGGAAACTACTAAAATGTTTGAATGCCGAAGGAAAAGTGGAATTGTCATCAGCTGAAACAATTGGTTTTGTGTACCTAATACCAATTGTTTGGTCCTCCAAATGCCCGAGGATCACTCTGCCTAAAAAACCCAAGGCAACGGTACCCAATGAGATTTGGTGCCTAACACTAGGGGTCAAACCAGTATAGGAGCACAAATATTCTCAGCAGACAGCTGAAAAGTTGTGTGCCAATTCCTACTATAAAAAACCCAAATTATTCCCTAATAAAAGGAGATTCAAACTGATATTAGCTTAGTTGTTTAAACATGGTTTGTTTTAAAAATTAATCCTGAGAGAAGAGTGCAAGGATCAGATATTCTTAGGTTAGCAATATCAAAATCTCCACTTGGCTCTGTGAGAAGGGAATAGGGAAAGTGTTCCCTACCAGTATCAAAATATCTTCAAGAGGAAGAAGCACCAGTTTAGTGTTGGACTTTACTCTCAACGTGGCTTTTGGGCAATCAACCATAATAATAGTCTTCATACTATTATTGCCCCAGTCTATCAAAATCACTCAAATAATCAACGCCAGGATCCACAAATCTGTGCAGTTGAAATCCAGGGCTAAAAAGCAAGCCAACAAAGCCCAAGATTTTAACACTAGGCTATAGCCTTTACTTCTAAACTACAGTTTCTAAATTAAGAAATTTTCAACTACCATCAAATTGTGTATCGATCTATACATGGTCCAGTAAAAAGCAATTCTGAGCTATTTAACCTCCTAACTAGGTTTTTTAGCAGTTAAAACTTTGTCCTTGTGATATATAAACCTTTGCCAGTTGAATCTAATAGTTTTTATTAAAAGTGAAACCGACGGTACCTATAATTATCATGTTTTTATTAACCAAAATTATTAAAGTTTTATTAAAATATTTAAAAGTTAGCCTTTCTAGAAAGCGGAACGGGCCCTAGGTTAATTCCAAGGGTGCATGTATAGCTTTAAGTTAAGCCCATTTTAAAATATATCGCAGTTTTTTTTTATTTTATACATCAAGGCCTATTAAAGCTATGGCCTTTAACTAAGGCCGACCCTTTGCAAACTGATTTGAGCGCTCACTTTTTACAAACCCATAATACGTATATGAAAAACCAGCTGTCAGTAACTAGATAGTTCTAATCAGGTGAATTGGTCTACCACCTACAACGAGGTTTCAATTGATAAGAAAATCATGTCCCCTTTAAGTATAATTAAGGGCAATCTAAATCGAAGCCTGACAAAACTGTTATGGTTGGATTTAAAGCGCATGCTTAGCTTCATGAAGGTCAATTATGAGAGTAGGAGCCCTTAGATTCTCTTTGGCAATTCCCACGCAACTTTATTAAGCTTTAAAATGTGCTGCACCTCCAACTTTGGCTAAAGATACTGGTTTACCTACCGTGCGCTGTAAAAACAGAGTGTTCGATTGGTGTGATATCATATATAGTTATAACCGCTAGCAATTTCCCAACTTTTTATCGCTATTTTGAAACTACCCTATTCACAAAGATGGAACTAAAAAGCGACCAAAATATAGGCATGCGTTTAAAAAGCGATCCCCTTATAAAATAAGAGGCGTAAATAGATCGCACGGTGAGTTGTTATACAGCTTTGAAGGTATAAAATACTCTATCAAACTAGAACGACCGTTCGTTAGGAAGCAGAGCTGATATATTAGCCGCGTAGATCCTTAGGGCACCGATAAGCTGCCAACTCATCGGTAAACATATCTGGGCTGTTAAAGCATCCTTTGTTTGAGCCATATTAAGCCAAAATAATAGTTGGGCTGAAAAACCCCCAGCATGGCTTAATCGCCTTTTCCGGCATTAGCGATAGTCACTCGTTGCCAAAATACCTAGTGTGAATCTACTAAACTGCAGCCTGCTCCTTCCACATTAAAATTATCTTTCTAGTAATACAAATAAACATGCATAAGCGTGAGAAACCTCACACAAAATTACTTTGCTCAGGCTACAAAAATTGAGGGATTGGAAGATACCAGTATAGCTCAAGGCTACCTCATATATAAAGGTGCATAAAGGCTAAAGCATAAGATACCACAATCAAAAGCATACGACATAAACGCCAGGAGGGGTACAGCACTCGGATAGGAAGCCAGGCCAGTTTACCAGTTCGGGGGAAAATCATATGGAGGGGTAGAGGCAGACTAGAGCTTGACCTTCTTGCGGAGGCTCTCCTTATAAGCTTTGATGCCGCCCTCCTCCCAAAGGGTGATCTGCTTATCCTGGCAGAGCCAGATATCCCTCGCCACCTGGGAAATGAGCCGGAAGTCGTGAGAAACCAGAACCATGCCGCCCTCGTAATGGTTGATGGCCTCGGCCAACGAATCGATGGACTCCATATCCAGGTGGTTGGTGGGCTCATCGAAGAGAAGGATGTGGGGGCGGGTGAGCGCGAGCTCAGCAAACACCAGGCGCGACTTGAGGCCGTCGGAGAGGGTGAAGATTTTGGAGGTCTGGTGATTGCCGCTAAGGCCGTACCGGCCTAGAATGCGGCGCCAGTGGTCGACTTCCTGAGGCTCGGCGGGAAACTTGGTGCGCATGTACTCGATGGGGGTGAGGTCATTATCGAGCTGGTCGTTGGAATGCTGCGAGTACTTGGCCAGTTTCAGATGCGTGTGGCGTGAGACGCGGCCCGCCGTGGGCTGGAGCTCCCCGGTCATGAGCTTAAGGAGGGTAGACTTGCCCACACCGTTGGGCCCAACGATGGCAACTCGGGAGTCCATGTCCACCCCAAGCTCGAGATTCTTATAGAGGCAGTCCTCCATCTTCCCAGAGTAGGCAAAAGATACGTCGGCAAACGACAGGACTGGGGGAGGCAATTTGCCGACCTCGAGGAATCGGAAGTTAAACTTGGGTGGCGGCTCGACCTTCTCGATAAGCCCGTCGGCCTCCATCTTGTCGATGATCTTTTGTTTGCTCTTGGCTTGCTTGACCAGGTTGGCGTAGGTACCGGCGGACGCGATAAACTTCTTGATGTGCTCGATCTCCGCCTGCTGTTTGGCGTACGCCTTCATCTGGTTCACCTCGTTTTCCGCCTTGGTGCGCACGTAGGTATCGTAGTTGCCGCCGTAGTACAGTAAGGTTCTCGTGTGGGTAAGGTCCATAATGTTCGTGCAGACCCCGTTGAGGAAATCCTGGGAGTGGGATACGACGACGAGGATGCGGTTATAGGTCTTGAGGTACTCCTCAAGCCACACGCAAGCCTCAAGGTCCAGATGGTTGGTGGGCTCATCCAAAAGAAGGAGGGTTGGTTTAATGAACAGGGCCTTGGCGAGCGAGACTCGCATCCGCCACCCACCCGACATATCTTTGGTCTTCTTCTTCATCATATCGGGCCCAAAGCCCAACCCACTGAGCAACATGGCGGCGCGAGGTTCAAAGGTGGAGGCGTCCATGGATTCGATACGCTCGTAGATATCATCCACGAGAGGGTTGTCTGATCCGCCCTCCGAAGCGAGAATATCTTCAACCTGGGCTTCGAGCCTCTGAATAAAAAGAGGGTTAGGCATAAAGGGCCGGAGCTCAACAACTTACGGCAACCTCCTTCTCGGCGTGGGCAATAACATATTCCACGGCCGTCAAATCGGTAGGTTCCGCCTCCTCGTTGAGAAGATAGATCTAGAATAGGGTGAGGAAAAATTTAAAGGTGGCTTACATCAGTATGTTCGGGGATAGGAACGTCGCGGTTGGCCAGACATTGCAGGAAGGTGGATTTTCCGGACCCGTTGGCACCGACCAAACCGTAACGGCGCCCGAAATTGAGTTCGATGGTGGCATTGGTGATTAAAAGCCGGCCGTGGAACGATAGGCTGAACGACTCGATCTTGATATCGCGGGAGCTTTCCTGGGAGGTGAGAACGCCGGTGGCGGAACGATCGTAGGTCAGCTTGAGCGACTTCATATCGAGGGTATTGGGATCGGTCTCGGGGGTGGAGGTGCCTTTCTTCGGATTCTTCTTGGCAGCCTTCTTTTCGAGGCGTTTTTGTTTGGCGGCGGATGACATTGGGGTTATCTATGAAATGGATGTCTATAAGTGGGGTCTAAGTCTCCGAAGGGCTCACAACAGTTCGGCTGGGTGAAGATACGGCTATGGCCTTTTATAATAAGGAAAGGAATAAAAGTTACCCTCGACAGAAGGCGAGGTCAAGTTGCTAAATACGAACGCCAGGCGCTTCGGTGGAAGTTTACTAAAGCCAATAAAAAATCTTTCCGACGTTTACCGACCTTAATCTATGATGTCATTAATTATGACATTATGACTGAAGAAGTTGCCTAAAGTTTAGACGAATTAAACATCTCAACCCTTATCAGGGAAATGGACCTGAACTTATCCGGAATGCTCCACATTCTGGCTTTCTCTTTTTTTGTTTCCCCTTATCAAATGTAGCTCCACTATTTATATTACAGTAAACCATAACGTTACTTTTTAAAAATTACCAAACCTCTAACAATAAATTGGTATAAATCTGATTTATCAAAAGATTGAACAAGTACTTATCAAGCTTACATTGCATGCTTATGCATACACTTGCAACTCTTGGCTCATCCTTATTGGTTAAAATTTTAGGCTTTATATCATTTACTATCCCAATATATGGATTTTAAAAGTTTAATAATATATTTCTTTAAAGTATAAACCCATTTATAGTTTAGTTTCAGAAGTGATTTAAAGTTTGATAATTTGAAGAAAGTGATTAATAACAAGAAAAAGGTATTGGTAGATATAATTGTCATTCAAGCAGTGCTGGCTTAGGATAAATATTACAAGCCAGAGTATGGTTTATTTGAGGTAGGTGGGCCATGGGACTACCGCTACTGTTAAAAAGAAAGTAAAATGATGAAAGGGAGAAAAATATATATAGGAGCCCTGAGTCATCAGGACAGTAGTCTGACTCCATCACTGTAATCAGGGATAAGGGTATATGACAAGGGGAAAGTGTCAAGGAAGCAGCAAGTGAAGCTTAGACTAGCATGCCAGTCTGGATATCAAAACACCCAAAGGGAAAGCCCAAATGCCAGAAGTGCTGCTGCTTGAAAAACGTTGAATTGTGCTGGGAGATTTTTCACCAGTAAGTGCCAATAGGCCATAAATGTAAATAAAAACCTGGCAACAAACCAGGCTGTTATGGCCCCAGGGCCTGTAGGTTTGGAAGCTGGAGAAAAAGGGTTTGGAATTGGGGGTTTGAATTCCATCATAAAAAAATTGAATTCAGGGTACATAATTTTTATTAAAATTTAAGGTAGAAAATCAGCCATCAATTTTCTCAGTGTGATATGACCGCTTTGATAGATGATTGGTTTGGGGAATAGCTTAAAAACCTCAGGATTGGGGCCTCAATTTACCTAACCTGACAAACTTTGAGTGAGGAGGAAAGCAGATTATCTTGAACTGACTTCAAAATTGTCAGCTGTGGGCTAAATCACTGTCAGTTCATTCACAGATGCCCAAATTGCCAATTTTCATTGGTTTCAATGGTTAGAGCAACAGCATTTTACCCAATAAGCAGCAGGAACCTTCCAAGGCTACCCCATATAGGGGAAGTCCAATAAGGTCAGAAATAGGTTTGGGACACCCAACCTGCCTAAACCCAGTTGCTCCAGCATCCATTGGATCAAATGAGAACTGTTGGACAGGGGTTTTGATACTGCCAGGGAGGGTTTTGAACTGAAGTTAGCATTTTCTGATGACCCAATGTCTTTGGCAAGTTTCTCTGACAATTCAACATTGGAGCATTTTTTGTAGAAAGTACATGCCTGTCAAACTTTGTTTCCAATATTTCTAGGGCAGGTTTTTAACCTGCAACAACATTTTCCAATAGCCCAATGTCATTGGCAAGTTTTGCCAAGGATTTGATACCATATACTTTTGGTATTAAAGGTGTGCACCCATCAGGCTTTGTTGCCAAAATTTTACAGTTGTCTACTAATTAACATCAAAAATTTGGCACTATTAATTATATTCAGCCCCTTTGCCCCATGCGGGTGCCAATTCATTGCCAACTTGCTACAAATTTCCTTAATCTGCCCCATTAGTTCTTTGTTTTGTAAGAACTGGGGTTGGGGTGAAATTCTAAAAGAGAATGCCATCACCTACCACTTGTCAACCAGATGAGCAATGTCACCCTGGATATGAGGGGGCCACCAGCCTCTTGGCCCCTCCTTGGATAGAAAGGAAACATCCCTTAATCCAAATGGAGGGGGATCTCCCCCAGACTTGCATTACCTTCTCTCTCTTTTGCCAAAGGGGGGGGCGCCATCACTAGGGAATTGAGTAAGGGACACATTCTTATGGGCCTTGGGCAACTTAATTGCCATTAGCATAGCAGTTTTGGGGGATGATGAGGATCATCTGGGTGGGTGGCATAGGAAAGCTTGATGAGCTCTAAGCAGTTAGTGCAGTCCTGCGTTCCAGCCCAACTATTCTCATAAGCCAGAAAGTTTTAGCACATGACTAAATACTGGATAGACCTGCATGATCATCAGGAGGGTAAAGTGCCCTCAACTTCAGCTTCCTCTACGCCCTTGATTACAATGGGCTCTAGGTCTACTGGAATTGCTTCCTTAAATGGAACAGATGAGAGATATAGAACACCAGATGTTGCTTTCAGTGAGGTGGCAACTTCAGATGGAAGGCACCATTTCCTAAGTCTTCTTCCACCAAATGGGGACCTGAGCATTTAATTGCAAACTTGTGCGTGGGCACCTACATCTGCAATTGGCATGTGTTGAGCATGACATATGACCCCAACTTATCTTATGAGCTTGGAGCCGCTTCTGATATGCAAACTGTTTGTAATTGCTTATGGCTTAAATTAAATGCTCCCAAACCTGTCACAATCAGAAAAACCCCAGTTCCAACTGCCTATGTTTAAATATAGTCTTTTGGTGCACTGACAAGCAACCAAACTGGCCAACCATGTTGGGAGAGGTACCCTCAGCACCTAACAAACCCAAGTCTCCCTTAATTCTGGTTGGTTATGCAAAGTCCTCTGGGGGAGTTGGTCTGAAACCAACCCACTTGAAAAGCTCCTCAACATGGAAAAAGACCACAGGTAAGTGAGGTATGCCAACTCAAAACAACCTCTATTTTTATTTTAGACATGTAAAAAGGCCCTGCTGTCAATAGCTCATCCAGGGAGCTACCACCACCAGTGCTCCTCAGGTAAAGAATGCTAGGGAAAATTGACTTAGAATTCTGAAATTAACCTCAGAATGGGCAGGCATGCCTTATAAAGGCAGCTCTTTATGGGCCTCACCCAAGCCATTAATTAGGATTACACAAGCCTACTATACAACTCAGATGAGGCACAACCCAGCGCCCAAAAAAACTCGACTACAAATACTTAAAAGCAATCTGACTCAGACTTGGAAAATCAGAATCTGAGTCAGAATGTAATGATCAAGATGAACTCAATTGTTACAAACCAGGAACTGTGTGTTCTGAATATGCCAAGTGTGATTGTCTACAGCTGATACCTCTGGATGAAGGCACAGGCCAACTGAGAATGAGTGATTATACCCAAGGTTGCTTTTTATGGGGAGAAGCCAGTGGATGCATGCGTTTCATTGTTGTACACAAACTGGGTGAGGGGTAGGTCATCCACCTAGGTATCCTGAGCTGCTGAAGTGTAGCACCACAGATACTGCTCCAAGATCTAATTGACTGTTCAGTTTGACTATCTAACTGTGGATGGTACACAGTGAAGTGGCTGGGCATAATCTTCAATAGTGCAAGAGCTCCTCCCAAAACTGTGACTTAAATTGGGCCCCACGGTCACTGATAATTTCCTGTAGGAGCCCAAACATCGAAAACACATGGTGTATAAATAGGCGGGTAGTTTCTTTGGATGTAATGGCAGAGGAGCATGGGATGAACAGGGAGAATTTAGTTAAGCAGTCTACGACTGCCATAAATGTTGTAAACCCCTTGGAGCTTGGCAGCTCAACAATAAAGTCCACAGACACCAATGTCCATGGACTCTCTGCCTACTGCAAGGGGTGAAGAAGACCATTTCTACCAGACCAGTCTAAATTGGATTGCATGCACATCATATAGTTGTCAATCCAAGTGGGAACGCCTTTGACAAGCCAGGACAGTTGTAGGTATGCTTCACTAGACTAATGCATTTCTTATTCCCTGTGTGACCAACTGTGGGGGGATTGTGATGAGCTTGAATAACTTTAGCTCAGTGGAGGGGAGGAACCAAACCCACAACCTAAACTAGATGTGTCCCTCAGCCAACATATTAGGAATGCTTGGAAGCTGGGAGAGACAAATGTTCCAAAAATTACACCCCCTCTGCACATGCTAACTGCGCAGATAATACCTGCAACACCAAAGGCATGTCTGGAGATAAAACTTCTAAAATTGAAAAGGACAATCAGGGATGCCTTCACAAACTTTTTTTTGAAGTTAAAGCTGCATAAGTCCTGATAGGTTTGGGCCTGGCGGTGCGCCAACTTCTGTGGCTTGCAGAAATATAGTAGGGCTTGGTGTCAGTATGCACAGTCAACTTGTGTTGAGCACCCTGTAAGAGATATCACCAATGGGTCAAGGCCCACGCCACAGCTGCCAACTCCTTGTCATAGATGTCCCAGAATTGCTCAGTTGAAGAAAACTTGTGGGAATAGTAAGTGACTGGGGTTTCCAATCCATCATGCTTCTGGAGCAAGACAGCCCCTACTGTGGCAGAAAACGCATTGCATGATACAATATAGGGCTTGAAAGTATCCATATGCTTGAGGATTGGTGGTGACAAGAACATCTACTTAATAGTATCAAACGCCTGCTGGCACTTGGGCATCCAGTGGAAAGGTACGTTCTTGCCTGTAAGCGGATGCAGTGGTGTGGCCAACTGTGAGAGTGCAAGAGAGAATTTCTTCAAAAAGATAATGGTGCCCAAGAAGCTTCTTAATTGCTTCTGGGTTGTTAGAATTGGCCACTTGCGGATGACATCCAATTTTATGGCAGGTAGCATAACTATATTCCAAGATGAGATTACCCAAGAAGGTGACTTTTTTCCAATAAAATTTGCATTTTGACGGCTTGACAAACAAGCCAGCTTTAGGCAGAACAGCCACTACCACCTCCAGATTCTTTGCATGTTGTTAAGGGGAGGGGGAATGTATCAAGATATCATCAATATATGAGACTGCACAAAAGAATCTGAGATCCCCTAGCACACTATTGATCATTCTCTGAAATGTTGTGGGTGCATTCTTCAGCTCAAAGGGTATCTCTCAAAGTTGTTATACCTCATTTTGTCCAGATAGAGGTAAGCCATTCCTGATTTTCCATCACCCAAATTTGATTAAAGGCATTAACAAGATCAAGTTTTGAGAACACATGTGACTTGGCAATTGCCTGGCCAATACTCTGCTCCAATGGAAGTGAGTAGGGGTTGTGGACTAATATCTTGTTGAGGTGCTCATAATAAACGCAGGGACAAAGTGACCCATCTGCCTTTTGGCAAAGACAATGGGGAGGCAACTGGAGATGTCTCCTGGAACAACCAACCCTTTTTGAGCATGTCATCCAACCATGTATTGAGGGCCACCACCACCTCCGCCATATGCAGATACAGTGGACAGTTTATATTCACCACTTGCACCGTTATTCAAAAAATTAAAATTAAATTCCATATTAGGGGAAAGGCAGTTAGCCTTGTCATAGTCAAAAATGCTCTGATAGCCCATCAACGCAGTGAGAAAATCTGGCAAAAGACCTATGGTTGAAACAAGGGTTGTAATAGAACCACAACTATAAGTTTTAGTGAGGGTATATAAGCAATGGAAACTCACCCTCCACCTGATTGTTAAAGAAAGACAGCATGTTTGTCTCCAGGTGGATTCTACCATGCTGCTGACGCCACCAACCCACACCCAAAATCACTGGGAACATAAGATTGGGCATTGTAGAGAAGCAATCACAAAACTAAACTGGTTAACTGAGAAAGGCATGGGGTACCATACTTTGAAGGAAGGTTGGGCGACCAACTATGCAACCAACACCAATGGACCTACGTCCAAGCCTAGATAAAGCTGCTGGGCCAACTCCACACTCATAAAGTTACCCGCTGCTCCCATGTTGACCAAGGCCTTAAAAACCTGATGTGCTCCAATTCTAATTTTCATTGATAATAAAAAAGTATGCTGAATTCTTTTTATTGGCAGTTACTTTCATGTCTGTTGTTAAGAAGAAGATTGCAACAAGATCAGGGAAATAACAAGGTTTGCAACAAGAGCAAAACTGATATGGCAAAGGGGTTGAACCATTTTCTTCTCCAGGCTGGACCACTGACAATTTATAAGCCAGTATGCTAGAACAAACTAACATAGGCGCGGGGGCTGTGTCAAATTTTAAATTCAATTTGGATACTGGTTTGGAACTAGGATCAAAAATTAAGGCCATGTCAGTGGCTTCATGCATGAAGATATCATTTTAGGGTGGACTGAGTAAAAAGTTGAAGATACTGGGGCAGTGTATCCATAGAAATGCTCTTTCAAAACATCTGGGAGAAGCATACAAAATCAGCGATTAGCCAGACAAACAACAGAAGGTAGGATACCAACTGTACATTAATCTGGTAGAAGATGACCACTGCTGCGCTCATTTTGACAAAGAGGGTGGAAATGGCAGAAAATAATGGATGGTTGATTATGTCAGGGAAGCGGCAAGTGAAGTTTAGACCAGCATGCAAGTCTGGATGAAAAAACACCCAATTGGCAATCCCAAATGCCAAAGGCGCTGCTGCTTGAATGCCATTGAATTGTGCTGGGAGATTTTTTACCAGCAAGTGATAATAGCCATAAATGTAAATAAGAAATGGCAACAAACCAGGTTATCATGGTCCCAGGGCCTGTGGGTATGGGAGCTGGAAAAAAAGGTTTGAAATTAGGTGTTTGAATTTCATCATAGAAAAATTGAAATTCAGGGTTTTGAATTTTTATTGAAATTTAAGATAGAAATTCAACTGTTAATTTTCTCAGTGCATCATTACTGCTTATATAGATGATTGATTTGGTGAGTAGCTTAGAAAAACTTGGGATTGAGGCCCTCAAGATTCGCCTAACCTGACAAACTTAAAGCGATGAGGAAAACAGATTATCTTAAACTGACTTCAAAATTGTTGGCAGCGGGCTAAGTCAAAGTCAGTTCATCCATGAACGCCTAAATTGGCAATTTTCTTTGGTTTTTATGATTAGAGCAACGGTGTCTCTCCCAATGGACAGCAGGAACCTCCCAAGGCTATCCCAAATAGGGGTGGTCCCATGAGGTCAGGAATGTGTTCATAACACCCAACCTGCCTGCACCTGGTCACTCTGGCATCCATTGGACCAAATGAGAACTGTTGGACAGGAGTTTTGATACTGCCAAGGAGGGTTTTAAACTGGCGTCAGCATTTTCCAATGGCCCAATGCCATTAGAAAGTTTTTATAATGATTGAACATTAGGAGCATTTTTTATAGAAGGTACACGCCCATCAGGCTTTTTTCCCAATATTTCTGAGGCAGGTTTGAACTTGTGACAACATTTCCCAATGGCCCAATGCCATTGGCAAGTTTTAACAAGGTTTCAACACTAGATACTTTTATTACTGAAAATGCATAACCATCGGGACTGTTGCTGAGATTTTGCAATTGCCAACTATTAACATCAAAGAAGCACCGCTGTTAATTATACATGGCCCTTTGCCCAATTGGGTGTCAATTCATTGCCAACTTGCTACAGATTCCTTTAATTTGCCTCATTAATTCTTCAGATGTAAGAACTGAGGTTGGGGTGGAATCTATAAAGGGTACGCAATCACAAACCACTCATCAATCATATGAGTGAGGTTGTCCTGGGAGATGAGAGGGGCCACCGGCCTTCTTGGCCCCTTCTTGGATGGGAAAGGAAACATACCCCAATCCAAATGTAGGGGGCCCTCAGACTTACAGAATACTGGATGGTCTTGGAGTGTTGATCTAAAATTGCAGATTTGGGAGCAAGCATCAACTTCCAGAATAAGGTTTTTTTACATGGCTATATTTTGTGCCATTTATGAGGCATAGATCCAAAGAACCAATAATGGAAGCTGCAAGTTAGATGACTATGGAGGTGTGCCAGTGCTTCAGCCTTGGTGGGGAAGCCTTGTTGATAGCTTTCAAAACAATGGTATAAATAGACTAAATTTATGTGGCTACTATCAAGGCTCTGAGCAGTGGGGGAGTTGGGGAGAGAACCCTAACGCTAAATGGATTACAATAGGGTAGATTGTACTAGGTGCAAAAAGCTAAAACAAATGTGAAACTTACCTTAAGATTACCTTGGATATGGGACAACCCCCTTCTTATGGATGAGAGTATTATGTCTACCACAAATAGGACAAAGGTGTGCAATGGCATTGGATTTATCCACAGTCTGATATAACCTTGTAAAGCACTTCCATATGTGAGCTCTAGTTTTGAGTTAGAATGATGATTAAACTCCTATATCTTCTTTTGCTCTTGTGGTGAGTAAAGGATATCTAAAAAAATCCAACAGATCAATTCTTGATATAGTGAAATTATTCCTTGGTAAGAAGGATGCTAGACTTACAGTGTCAGGAGTTATCTATAATGCTCTTGTTTTTTGGGGAGGTGGTGGGGAAGACCCCACCATACAACATGGAAACAACCCACTAACAATAGTGGAATCAAGGCACCAAAGAGTAGGGTGGTGCCCAAAGGCTCAGGGAAAAGGTAGCCCCAACTATGTTACCTGAGATCTCCTGAAGGCCAGCAAAGTGTACAAAACGTATGTAATTTTTCTAAATTTAAATGAAAAGGTTTGACATCACTTTCAAGCAAATTTTATTAAAAAGCATCCATTAAATTTTCTATCGCCACCTCCACCATATCAATTTTCATTTTATGTCAGCGGATCCACCACCTGCTGCCCCAGCGTGAGGCAGCAGCGCTCCACCTGCTAGCATTTTCCGCCCTGCAGGCAAACGCGTGCAAACTGGCTCATCCAGTCCACCTAATGCATCAGGCCAATTTGTCCCTCCAAGGGACTTATCATTACACTTAGCACGAGTCCACCCAATCTGCCCCACCCACTTGCCCTACCCTGAACAAATATTTGCTTTTGCCTCCAAGTCAAATATGGGTGTCTATTCCCATATGCTGACAAAGCAATAATTGAGCTGACAACATCCACGTTTTCACCAGCGAGATTTATTGACTTCCGCCCTTATAAGGGCTATTCTGATATAGGTTTTCCCACCAAAGAGGATGCAGCTGCTGCAGCATCTACGCCCTTAATATATAAAAACACTCCTATTTCCACAACCTGTACACGCCTCCCCAGTGACACCACAATGGTGGTGACCTTTAAAAACCTTCCATAACACCTTCCACCTCAAACACTCTATGAAGAACTGATGATGGGGCTTTTCAAATATGGTACAAACCCCATCCTCCACTTTCTGGTCCCAAGTGGAGCTGAGCGGTTAGCAGCACCATGGGCAATGGCCACCATACCCCCCACCAGCCAACCATAGCCCAGCACATCCCTCCTTGTGCCCATATCCCATCTGCACCAGATCACTTCTTTTGGGCTCATGTTGACAATGGCTGCACCATTTGTCCCCTCTGCCATGAGGTGGATCATTCCAAAAACTGTAGCTTCAATTCAAAACAAGCGGAATCTGCCAAGCCCACACATGGGGCTGCACAATCAACGTTTGAGTGGGGATTTTGGCTGCCTCCACCCCCTACAGCTGAACGCTCAAAAATCAACAAAACCTTTGCAACTAAAGCCCAAGACAGCTTAATTTCTAACAATATACCCAATCAGGAGCAGGTTTGGACCCGTATTCAGTCCAACCAATTTAATGCCCCAAAACTTACCCAACCAAAACCTTGTCCCTCTAAATAAATCACGCTCAATCAAAATCCCTGGGACATATTGAATTAAATAACTGAATCTGGGGAAATTGTACCACCTCCCGACTTTCCAATTAATTTGAAACCATATCTACCTTCAGATTTTGATGCCACATTCCCACCTAAGAAATATATCCCCAAACCCACCGCTACCCCATTTTTGAGTGACCATCAATTTGCTGAAGCCTCTGTGGCCTCTCTTGATAGCTGCCATCTCCATGAAGCTGTGGTACAATCTGTTGCTCAATTTAATGAGGGACTACATAAAATCTTTTAACCTGCCAATTTCCCTGAGGTTGCAAAGGTGGAAATTGAACGATTAAGGGAAACTGCCACCTCTGCTGTCAAGCAAGTTGTTTCACTGGCAGAATTTTCCCCCACCACGCACATCACCAGAGCCAAAAAACTAAATTTTCCCAGCTTCCTGATGCATGCATACAAGCTGAACACCATGTTGCCAAATTCCTGAAGGCTGTGCTCCAGGCCCAGCTTGTTGACAAACAGCTTAACCCTTTTTCATTTTTCCTCAGCCTGCATCCTTCAGATGCCCCAACCCCTTTGATCTCAGCTTTAGTCCATCTTTTCATTAATGAAGAAGAAATTGATAATCTGTCTGATACCCCCTCCCCTCCGCCATGGTGGGATAAGCGGTCCACAACTGCTACACCTGGTTGGCTAGGTTTTCCTTTTTTGTTTTGGTGTTTTGCCACTCATTTAGGGCGATTAGTTTGTGTTTTTGGTCATTATTATGTATTTGTACTGTCCGTCCCCTAGTCAGCTTACCTTGAATAAATTTTAAATTTTAAATGAAAAGGTTTATTGTAATCAAGTCGACCAATAAAGAAGGTTGGTCTCAAAAAGCATTATTAAACAATTGGGGAAATCCTTATCCATTAGGTGAATCACTGCACCCAACCAAAATAGTAAACACAACTTTCCATCCCAAATTGTACTGTGGTTCAAGTAAGCCCATACTCAAGTGATTGGCTGAATCTATATGTTTCCCAACTTAGCAATATTAAAAACTGGAGGGGATTAAAGCCCCATTCTCCAATTAGCCATAAAGTTTTTTCACAATTCTCAATATAGCTGGTGCATTTTAATGCCGCATATGTAACACTCATCTAATCATCACATGCACTCCAGAACCAACTTGGGCATATCTTGCCTTTACCCAGCGTTGGTCCAGGGTATGCTTCAGGTCAGGCAGGCCTTCTGACTTTGTCCTCTTGGACTCCTCACGCTCAGCCTTATTTCTGCAATCTGTACCCTCAATGATGCCATTTAACCATGTCATTACCCTCCAGTCTTTTTAGGGCTCCATTACTCCTCCAGGACTTCAGCCAAGGAAAAGTTATTATAGTCAGGGACCAGTTTCATGGTGGCGATGCCTGGATTAGCTGTGGGTCTCTCCGTCTCTGGGAAACGCTCATGAAAGGCATCAATAAGGTCTTGCACATGGATGCAGTTATGTGCTGGTACCCAGCCATTCTATGAAGCATCAAATCCTTTTCATGATACCAGGTAATCAAGTCTTCTCCCCATACAACAAAGAGACTATAATCTCCTCCATCTCCCACTCCAGTGCCCTATCCACAAGCTATGCCTCTGGGGTCTCTGTTGGGAGACTCTCAAACAAAAGGTCAGCTTGCTTTCATAAAACATGGCAAAGTTCTAAAATGATGGGGGAAGATTTAACTGATATGAGGCATGACCCACCTTCCTGACAATGCGGTAAGGTCCTATCCACTTTGGTCCCAGTTTTTTTTATGGCTGCTTGATTTACATATTTTGGGCATCAAGCATCACTAGATCTCCCTCCTTGTACGCTGAACCCACCTGTCTTTTACCATCAGCATTCTCCTTACAAGTCTGTATAGTAGCATCCATATTTGCGTTGACCTCCTTATGTGCCTTCTTGACAGACTTGGCAAAGTCCACCCATTCTTACATATTTGACCCAAAATTGAGTTCCATGTTGAAAGCGGGGTAAAGACAAAATTAACAAAGAATGGAGAACACTATTAGAAGGATGCTGGGCGTTGTTATAACAAAATTGTGCCAGGGGAAGATGAAAAGACCAATCAGAATGGTCAGCTGCAGTGTAACACCACAAGGACTTCTTAAGGCACTGGTTTACTCGCTCTATATGTCCATATTATTGGGGGTGGTAGGCAGTAGAATGGGTTGAACAAATCTGAAGATTTTTGCACAGTTCTTCCCAAAACACTGACTTGAATTGGGGTCCACAGTCACTATAATCTCTTAGGGAAACCCTTGAGAGAAAACACGTGGGAAACAACTAACTTGAACATCTGCGCCGCTGTTACCATGGTGTTACATGAAATGAAATGGGCAAATTTGGTAAACTAGTTCACCACTACCATGTTAGCATTATATTTCTTTGACAAGGGTAGCTATACAATAAAGTTGACTGAGAGAAAACTAGGGTTCTGCTGCCTTCTGGACTGGTATCAACAACTCCATGAGAGGCTGCCGATTTGGCTTCATCCTATTGCAGACCAGGCACTCCTTATAATACTTTGCCACCTGTGCAGCCAATCCCTTCCAATTATAGGTATAGCAGATAAGCTCCAAAGTCTTCAACTTCCCATGATGACCTACAGTGATGCCGTCATGGTGTTCCTTAATTATATTTAGACATAGTGGGTTGGTGGGAACCTATAAGCACCCCTGAAACCATATCACCTACTCCTTTACATGGCACCCCATTGTCATGGACTGGTACATATTTATCTCAGTTTGAGATAGCAAGCCGTGAACTTGCTAATCCTGAGCTAAAGATCCAGTATAACAAAATGGCGTTGCGCACCAAAATAGAGAATGGAAAGGGCAATTGGGAGCTTTAACCCTAAAGAAGGAAGGTTATTCTAACCACTCCCAATACTGTTAAGGCCAGTACACCAGCTATGTTTGGACGTGGATTAAAGGAAGAAGGATTTGTTCAGGTATAGGTGTTTTGGCACTTATAAAGATAGCTTTTACAGAATTTCAGTTAGGCTCTGTAAAGATTGGTGCAGGCTTATAAAATAAATGGTTAGACTGTATAGATTGTTTACTATATGTATATAGAACTATTATAATAAAAGTGTGTACTCAAAGGACATAGCATATGATAATATTTTATTGACCGCAAAGTCTAACCATTTGAATAGCCTAGTTTTATATTTAATCCAGCTTCCTGGACTTACTTAAGCTTAATAGATTTTAAACAGAGAACTTTCACAGTTTTGCTTATGGAATTGCACCTTACATATGATTTTTAAAATCTTTGGGTATTGTCTCAGTATCATTGTAAATTTATTTTGGTGAGATTAATCAACTCTATCATCGCAATTGAGGCAATTTAAGCAATTAATTGAACCATGCCCATTACAAGTATGGTTTGTTATGCAAAAAATAAATTTAATTTCAGCACAATCCTCTTGATCTTATAAATAATTTATGAAACCTTAGGAATGCTGCTAGTGTCAGGCTTTACCCTGACAAATCTGCTTTAGCTCTTTGTCATCAAAAATTGTGAGCTTATCCCTGATAGGTATGGGCATAAAAACCCCTTCCAAATTCATTGAAACCAGCATTATGTGGCATGTTCATGGGCAACCCCAGTTATCCACAAAACAAAGTGACAATGATCTGCTAAGCAAAACTGCAGCAGGAGGGAATTTGGTGGCAAAGTTTGAGAATGAGTTGACTGGCCAGGCTAGAATTGATCCAGTGGCATAGAATTTCAAGATGCCAATACACTGCAAACAAAAATTGTAATATTATTATCAACAGTGAGTGTGATTGTTTGGTTCACCAATTTGCTTATGAGCTTATAAGCTAGCAGACTCTGACATATTCTACTGTTGCTCCATTTTTCTTCCCTTACTACCCTTTAACAATTCAAATAAAAATAATTCTCAATAAAATTAACTTTTATTGTGAATCATACTAGTCTACCAGAAAGTTTATAACAATGGTTATTGATTTTGGACATCTATGTTTGGTAATATCATCTAATTTACTACTGTTTCATCAATCAATACGGATGACTGTACTGCAGGTATTCTGGCTGGTGTTCTGGATGGTCACTCACTTGGAGCTCCAGGTTGGTATTATTATTATCAGCACGCTCCATGACAAAGGGGCCCACCTAATGGGCGTGGTAATCCCCTTGGTAACATGCATACATTCCAGGATCCCCAGCGCTTACAGGGCACATTAAAAATAACGCCAGAGGTCCACCCCCTACAGATTTTTCCCCTCAAATTTTATTAAAATCAAATATTGTACTGCCAGATTTTTATTTCAATAATAATCTCACCGGTAAGCCATGCCACCCACATTTATTGCAGGGTAGTTGACCTCATCTTCATTGAGAAGGTATCAGAGCAGCAGGATGTTATTCCCTGCTGCTACCTTCCTCAAAGGAAGCTTTGATCGCGGTTAGTTGTATTTAGGATTTCCCACCACAGAGGCAGCTGAAGAATCTGCAAAGGTAAAAGTTGAAGTTAAGATCCATATTGGTATACATTATATATGGAACACACTATTGGGATGAAGATTCCACTATTTTTATTAGTTTTGACAACCTTTCCAGTACCCTCCCTCAAGACTTTATTGAACAAAACCTGAAAGTGGGATTAAAAACATATGGGGTTATCAAGCATTTTGAGTTACAAAGCTTCTCACTAATTTTAAAGCTCATCAATGGCAAAGCTATTGCTGTTATTGAATCCTTGAACAGATCTTGGCTGACTTGCCTAAAATTTTTTAAATTGCTTTTTTTAGACTCCCTGATGCTACCAACTCTGAACCATTTATTTGTCCTCCTTGAAAAGAAAGCCCCCATTTGCACTGAGTGCAAAAACCTGGGCCACAAGGCGCATGCTTTCCTCTTCCAAGGGAAGGATCAGGAAGATCCTGAGGAGGAAGATTTAATGGATGAACAATGTTCTGATTTTGCACAAACTGATGCTGATCTCCCTTTTGCGTGGGGTGAATCAAGTGAACAAATTAGTTATGACCCCCTATGTCCGCTAAGCATCAGAAAGCATAACAAAAAGCGCTGAAAAGAGCTGCCAAGAAAGCATCACAAGAATCAAACCCCCCAGATACATTCTCAGGTTATGATGACATTGGCAGCTTGCCATCCTCCCAGCACTTCAGTGAATGTTTAGGCAGCGGATTACTCTGAGAAATACTCAGCAGCATTCAACTTGGATTAATCTGCCACATCACACAATAGGTACAAAATGACGAAAATGATGATGGGTATTCCCATGGTTAACCTTCCAACAAATAAGATTGTTCAAAAGGTTATACTGAATTTGGCTCAAAGCCTCCTCTCTGATAAAATCCTGAAATCACACTCACATCTAGGATCAAATTCAGGTGATTGTCATCCCATTAAAGCTGAAATGATCCTATGGGCGTGGCTGGGTCTAATGACCCAGCTCACTGCTCATAGATTGGAAAAAGTACCCAAAAAATAGAGGACGTTCAACATTGCAAGATTCAGGGCTTTTACATCCTGGTATTAAAACCAAAATCCTTACAATCCTCTTGCTGACATCTTAGGAGTTCAAGAAACACACTGTTTGGCAGGAGAGGAAGAGGAGTGATCAAAAGCTCTTTTTCCAATAAATTCCACTTGATCCCAGTACTGTGGGTTTACTATTTACCCTACCAAAGGGCTTAAAATAATTAAAATATACAAATTTTTAAATGAACGCGCACTAGAAGTAACATTATTATTAATAATGAGTAGTTCAATGTCCTTAACATATATACCCTCAATAACTCAGCTGATCACATTGACTTTATCTTGAGAGTATCCCAATTAAATCTCTTAGATACCACCTTAGTTCTGGGTGATTTAAACAGTTGGTCTAATGATGAAACTGACCGTTGGCCACTCACCACTCAATACTACCCAGCCATATTGTTTTTAATACTTAAGTTACACAGAGGATTATATGATCCCCTCCCCAATGATTATCCTGGGGTAAAACACTTGACATGAACACATATACAACTGGGCGGATTGTTATATATGACCCACATTGTATAGATTCTTCCCCCTTACACTTTAAGCTAAGGATATCCAGGTTTGATACTACTGTGGTGAGATTTTCAGACCTCTGATTAGTTAAAATCACCCTGGCTACACCCAAAAAACCATTAATCAACCGCTCTGATATAAAGTAAGTATTGATACAATATTCAGCGAGGAGCTCTCACAGTGGATGAACCAACAATAATATTTACCTCATATGATGTGCCTGTTTTGCAAAGATTACTTGGTAACATAGGGTCTGATGAAACAGCACATCACTGCTGCTGCAAGGTGGATATCCACGCGGCGGCATCACACATCTACAGCATCAGCTACCAGCCCCCAGCGCTCTCTTGCCCATCTGGAAAGAAATGCCCCACACAGGGGTTACAGCCCATCTTGGACTCACAAATGGGTTACTACAACTATTCACTAGCAAGAGTTAAATATTTCAAACAACCCCGTTTAAGCATCTTGACTGGTGCCTCTCAGATCACTAAATGGGAGAAATTAACAAGGTACTTTATGCACCGATTTACTACATGGAAACAAGGTACTTCTTGTACCCAGGTTCAAACCAGCGCAGGAGCAATTGTTTTCTGCCCCAAGTTAAGTATCTGAAAAATTTCAACAATCTTTTATCAACCTGTATCAAGCTGATGACTGTAACCCAGAGGACATACAACAATCTTTATCCAAAATTCAAACCCACTCTCTTTAACTTATCTAGTATTGTTAGTGTTGTTTATAATTAAAAACTATGGGATGCTGTACGCAGGGCACCTCACTGAAAAAGCCCTGGCCCAGATGGTATTCCTTATGAGCTCTATAAGACACACTAAAATTTCTTCGCGCCTTTACTTAAAGCCTCTACTAATACATGCATTATAAAAAACTCTCATAAAGCCTGGTGGGTCAGAAGCCTTTGTATTCACATTATTTAAAAAAGGGATCCTAATGATCTAGGTATCTGGCGCCCAATCTCACTCACTAATGTGGATGATAAAACAATGAACAAAATACACTTTAAGCTTATAAGTAAGATTGCTTAAACAGCTATATCATGCAATTAGTATGGGTTTATTCCCACCCATAGTATATGGGGCAACATCAATACTGTTGCCAATATGTCAGTCCAGGTCATATGGTTCCCTAATCTTTTTGGATCAACAAAAGGTGTGTAATCATGTGCGTTGGAAATATCTTAGGGCATCCCTTAAAACTTTCTGACTTTTTTCTCGCTATATTAACTGAATGATGCTTTCAACTGAGTCAGCTACCATGTCTATATGGGGCCCAGAGTTTGTTACTGACCTCATCATCCCACAACACATTTTGTAACAAGGTGACCACCTTAGCTCTTTGTTGTATACTTTGGACTGGACCAAGTCCTGAGCATCATAGATCAGATCCTGAAAGGCATTACTTCTTTAGGTCAGAACCCTCTCAAAGTATCAGCATTCATAAATGATTATGTGTGGTGGGTGTTTCTAAACTCATCAGACGCTTGCTCCCTTGAGCAGATCATCAGTCAATATGAACAAGTAAGCAACGCCAAGGTCAATTGCCACAAGACTGAGGTCATACTCCTTGGCAAGCTCCATCTTCAATGGCTTAATGAATATTCTATCCGCCCTTCAGCTAGATCAATTGTCCTATTTCATGCAACCCCCTTCAACTAACTTGTTCGCTACTTAAGAGTATGGATGGACTCTGGAGGATATGCATCTACAGTTATGGAGAGTAAACTCATTTTGAGAATCTCAAGTCATGCAGCTAATCTCCATGGCTGTACAAAAGGGCTTGTGGGGAATGTAGTATTAGCAAACACCCTGATTCTCTCAAAAGATATGGTACACTGCTAATGCCATATTATTTTCTACTTCCTTTTTCAGCTCACTAAGGGCTACATTCCAATCATGGCTTTAGGATAGCCAAAGGGCACCTATCAGTATTGAAAACTATTTAGCCTATGTTTCAGGTGGCATGGGCCTCATAGACTACCATAAATAAACCACCCAATTTATAAACAAATGGATTGTTCAAGTAACGTGCCCTAAACCAGATGGTCTCAATTGGGCAGCAGGAGCAAGATGGAACTTTGCACGAGCTTATGTCTGGAAAACCTGAAGCCCAATACTTTAATATATTATCTGGCTCTCTCTCCTAATGCAGTAGGCCCCCATCACACCAAAACACATTTCAAAGATATTCTACGGGTTATCAACTACTCCAGCTGAAGCTTTCAGCACATTGACTCACTACTCACTATGCAAGGAGCAAACCTGTAACAAACCAGGTTCCCAAGACTTAGCTTGACATCCCAATGCATATAATATTGCGCCAAAAGAAAGTTGCCTTGATCACGCGGTGGAATAGGTCAGCATCAGGTTGTCAGCCATCAAATTTAGACTAATTGCCCTACACTTTGATGGAAAGAGTTTGACGTTGACTCAAGTAATTTGTCCATTTTAAGGGAGGCTAATGTGGCGACCAATACTCTTTCAGCCTCTAGCCAACTGTAAACCTAGGTAGTACACACTTACTGGCAATATGCACTTACAGGCGTCTTCACTGGTGACTTCAACCAGGTCAAAGTGCGGAGAGATTGGAAGGTTCATCAATACCTCAAAATGACCTCACACCTTCTGAGGCCATGAGTTCACAGCTTATGGCACCTGGTGAATGAGAGTTTAACATCCACATAATTCTGAGCGGATTGCTGACCAACCTGAGATGCAAATTGAACCAACTGAATACTTTCTAATTTAAGATAAAGATCAAGCAAAACGGTCATTTATTTGAGAATGGCCTATCTGTCAAGGGAGCCCACAAATGGTGGGAACGCAGGATGGGGCAACCAAAAAAAGATAGAAATTCAACTTGGGAGGGTTGGAATAGGTTATTTTGGAATATTAACCCAACTGTTGAGTCAAAATTATGAAATAAATTAGACTTGGATACTGAATAATTTCCATGACATTCAAATGAGTTTGAGCCTAATTCCCTTAATTCAGATGATAGTAAATATAAATACTTAATTATAAACCACGGCAGAACTTATTCAAACTGTCAGTTTGTGACCACTATTCCTACTATCTCAATTTATAGGAATTGATAAAAAGAACTTGTTCAGTTGTATTACCCCTCACTAAGAAAACCTCCAAGCTTCATGAGCTTAGGCGATGTGGAAGGAAATCTGCCAGTGGGCGACCTTTCTTGCAATGGGAGGAAAAAGCAATCTGGTCAGAAATCTAAGAGTCACAGAAAGCATCAACGCTCCCCTTTGAGGTATGCTGGTGGGCGCAAGAGGCGTCAACTGCCAGTGGTCCAATTGGCACCCACAATCTCTCCATCCACCATCAGGGGTCCACAAAAACTGATGAAGAATGCAATAGGGTTAGACTTGCTTAGGACAATGGTTGTCCCCCTATCTTGCAAGATGTCAGGAACCACAGCTCTCCACGGAAGAATGAAGCTGGAATAATGTAACAAACCAGGTTCCTAAGACCTAGCTTGCCATCCCAATATGAATAACCTTAATCCAAAAGAGAGTTGCCTTGATTGAGTGGCAGAATAGGCCAGTATTGGGTTTTCATCCATCAAATTCAGACTAATTGCCCTGAACTTTAACAGAAGGGACTGGCAGTGACTCAGGTGAATTGCCCTTTTTGGGCAGAGATGATGTGGTGGCCAATACTCTTCTGGCCTCAAGCCACCTGTCTGGACCCAGGGAGTATGCACTTACTGGAGATTTGAACTTAAAGGCATCTCCACAAGTGACCACAACCAGGTTGAGGTGCGTCAAGATTGGCAGGCCCATCAATATCTCAAAGTGATCTCACACCTTATGAGGCCATGAGTTCGCAGCATATGGCATCTAATGAATGAGGGTTTAATGTCTGCGTGATTCTGAGCAGATTGCTGGACAACCTGGGATACAAACGAAACCAACTGATTACTTTCTAAATTAAGATAAAGTTCAAGCAAAAAAGTTGTTCATTTGAGATTGGCCATCTGGTGAGAGCACCCACAAACGGGGGGAATGCAGGATGGGGAAACCAGAAACAAGATAACTCCCAACTTGGGAGGGTTATTATAGGCTATACCGGAATATAAGCTGACTGCTGAGTCAAATTTATGAAATAAATTAGACGTGGATTCTGGATAATCATGTAAGGGTCTTGGCTCCAGTTATTAAGCTGGATAGGGTCATACACCCCTTTACCAAAACAGGTTCAAACCCTAGGGCCCTGCCCCTCACCAAAGTCTCTAACTTAAGGCATACTTTGGTTAAGATATGGGTTGCTGCATCCCCTCCCCGCTTGCCACATGCTTCTCCCACACTTCCCCCAGCCCCAAACCCATCTTAGTTTCAAAATCTGCAAAGTCTTATTTAAAAAGATTAAGCATTTTTTGAAGACTTTAGGAGAACCCAGAAGCCTCACAATACAGTTCCTATTCCCTAGCCCCAACTGATAGTTCAACCTGAAGTTAATTTGAAGGGGGAAAACTTACCTATAAAGTAAATATGATTAAAAAGTTGAAAAAGAAAGGGTCAAAAATGGGGAGAAAACTGACACCCCTGTTTTAAATCAAAAATGTGATTTTGGACATTTAAAAGTTGGGAAATCATCCTGAGAATTGCTTGGAAACCTCAGTCAACATTATCAAGGCTAAATTGGGATTAAATCCATTAATTGATGAATCTGAAGACATGCCTCGTTTCCCCTATCATGATTCAGCTTAGTAGCTCATTTACCCCTTTCACCATATAACCCAGCACCATGCTAATAGTAGGGTGTCAGGTTTAGTTTCTTATTTCCCATATAAGTTTATTTTATGATATTTTGAATCTGTCTCAATTTGTTGATTTTAGATAATAAACAACATATGGCAATAGTCCACTGGGGGTGGAGCATGCCCATAACCCCTTCCAATGCTCTCATTCATAGTCCCTTGAAACCAGAGATGCCTTGTGGACATTAGCTGCCCCTGTGGGTCTTGGCGTACCCACGCCAAAAAGCCAGGTAATTCCTTAGCATCCTGGGTTATTAACATTATAACCCAACCTAAAAATGTAAAGATGCAGTTGTTGATTCAAAACCTATTGGCTTTGATTGACTCTGACACCAACCAAAGTTTACTCTACCTCATAAAATGCTCCTTTGCTGTTGGATACAGTATACTATTGTTATAATCATACAGAAGGCCCCATTAGCTTGGGTGGCACAACCAATAATACCTTTGTCGCCCTCACCCCACCACAACTATCCAGACTTTGTGGCTCTCCTTAGCTCACGTTAAACCATAATCAGGTGTTGAAATATGACAAAGGGGGAGAAACAAGCGGAAACATGGTGAATGGTTCTGAGAGGGGGTGGGACCTTCACTATTGACTATGGCACCCATGGCCCCTAAAATGCAAAAAGTGTGATAGAGTACACCAACATGCGGGATTTTTAAATGCCCTGTTGGAGAAGGTTGCAATCAGCATAAATTTGGCAGCCTCAGCTATCACTCCTTACCAATTTTGCACTTGTAAAGAAGGAGGAGGAGGCGCTTCATGTGAATCCTTTTTATTAAAAATGTACAAAAGTGAAGCCCTTATCTGACCCAAAGACCCTAAGTATGAACCTTTGTTATATTCCCAGGCTGCTGCTTCACCCACTCAATTCACCAATGGGGTTGGCAGGGTGGCCCACCTCATCACAGTTCACAATTCCAGTTCATCCCTTTGCTCCCTTGATGCATTGAATAACATTATAATGCTTAATTCTTTTCCTCATTAAATATATATATGGCAACGGCTGGTAACTGTAACTTCCTTAGTGGATACTGGTGCCACAATATAATACATTGACCTTAAATTGGTGCAGGCTCTAGATCTTAAAATCATTTCAGGTCCGCCTGTCTTGGGGGCTTCATGGGTCTTTATGCTTACACTTCCTTTATGCCAACCCTTGCGCTTTGTGTCCCACAAAATGAATTTATAGCACACTTTGTGGCAATCCTAGAATTGTTTTACCCAGTGATTTTGGGAGTAGGATGGTGGCATCACCATTCAGTGAGTATTGACTTGGAGAGGAATATGCTATCAATCTCCTCCAATGCTCACTCACATGAAACCCCCTTCTTAATACCCTGACAACAGGGTGTGCGATAGCAGCAACCATAGAATACACTTCTATAGATATTATGCCTGAGCATCCTATTTTTCCGCTTATTCTCTCTCCATTCAAGTTCGTTTTTTACATGGAAGGTTCCAATAAGATGGCCAGTCACTCAGAATTTGATCTAAGTTTCCAGTTTACAGTGGACCTGATAAAAATCAACTGTCCCCTATATCCCTACACGATTTCAGAAGACCAGGTTTACAGATGTGGATTGATGACATGGTGATGATAGGGATGGATGGTCAAGAAAGCCTCTCCTGTGTCCACTCCTGTGGTCTTCACACAGAAACCAGATGGTACTTTGAGACCATGCGTGTATTATGGACACTTGAGTAATGTGATGGTTCCTGATCCCTACCCCTTACCCTTGGAGGCGGCTATTTTCCAAGAAATATATAAGTCAAAGGTGTTTTATAAACTGGATCTGGTAAGCCCTTTCTATCAGGTGTGGGTCAAGGATTTTGAGAGTGGCTGAATGCAATTTGCACCTGGTATGGCATATACCAATTTAAGGTTATGCCCTTTGTTCTAAAGAATGTCCCAGAAGTTTTCCAGCGCCAAATAGATGATGCCTTGAGGGATCTCAGATTCTCCTGTTCAATTGTTTATGTGGATGACATCTTGATCCGCTCACCCAATACTGAATAACACAGCAAGGATCTGGAAGCAGTGACTGCAGCCCTCATAAAGCTAGCCTAGTTGCCAAGCCATCCAAATGTGAGTTCTTTAAGAACAAAGTCCAATTTCTGGGAAATCTGACCTTAAAAGATGGTCATGACTCTGCACCTTTTAAACTGGATGCCATTCGCTCATTGCCTACCCCAGTGACACAGAAACAACTGTTGAGCTTCCTTAAATAAACTACATTTCTTAGGAAGTTCTCACCAGCCATTTTGGAGCTTGTCATGTGCATATGACATAATAGTGGGGACCAACCCCAAAGACAAGGCTGGGCTCCAGGAGGCCCAGAAGGTGAAGCTGAAGGCCCTTCCTGACCTGAGGCACACCCTGAACCAACGCTGGGTTTGGGTAAAATATTCCCAGGTTGGGACTAGTGGTGTGCCAAACGCTCAGCCCCTGACGTCAAGCCAGGCATTCAAATGAACAATATACCAAATGAACGCGGATGGTTCAATTTAGTTTGTCAGGGAGCGGGGTTTCAAAACCCATTCCATTTTCAAAATAACGCGCTTGGGTCAAATACAACTTCAATTGATCACTTGAGTGAAGTTGGTTTCAGCCTATTCAACCAACTCAGATGGCAATGTCGCCCTATTGGTGAGTCAGTGCTTGGGCCCACTGCGCATAACCCCTATTTCCCCATTCAGGCTTAAATATGTTTTCTCCAACAAACATTTCTTGTTGGTCGACTTTGCAAATAAACCTTTTCCCATTTACATTATTTTACAATTTTATGATATTCTGATTGCTCCAGTGCATGAACCTCTTTGAGGAGGTCTTGCGCTCCATTACCCTTGCCATTGCAAGTACCTTGCAGCTCTCAACTCATGCACGTTTGTTCACCCAGGTTCCATCCAACTTGGGTCACTTAACCCTTTTTGATATGTGCACCACACCACTTCTAATGGGGTTTTTATCATAAATCTCGCTTTTCTATGCCTAAGCTATTATTGCTCCAGCACCTTCTGCTGGGCTCTGATGACTTTGACTCTAATGGCTAGTTCCCTGACGTTGGCCTTGTGCACCATGCACTACCACGCTGGGAACACAAGGGTTATAGACACTCCCTTTACATTAGTCAACCAACCATTTAACTTTATGCGCATGACTTTTTTCATGTGGATCTTTTCCAACATGGGGACAGTGGTCACCAGCTGTGGGAGTCAGCTATCATTAGCTGTACCGCAGTTTCCTATTTTTCCTGACAGTTGGAGCAACTTGGCGTTATTATGGTTATCTTCAACTGGAAAATATCCACCCTTTATGCTCATACCTGGTGGACATGGACGCCTCAAGGTCTGAAAGTTGTAATTCCCTGACTTTACACCAAATTATTCAATTCCAAATTAAACAAACAATTTTCCTTTTACCCGCACATTCAGCCTATGCCATCAAAATTGGCGCAGATGGGCCTGAGAGCGTTGGCCATGGATAATGTCAGACATTCTGTCACAGTTCAAGGGATAGGGTCATTCACGTCTAAAAATGTGTTTTATAACAAAAACCTGAGCTATACCTCTGAACCATTTTTCCCTCTCATGGTTCAGATCTAGAACCCATTCTTGTGTATGGAATCACACCAGAAAATCCCTGTTTGACCTCTTCCATGATTCGCAGCACTCAGAAAGTTGAAAAAGAGCTGCGCCTACAATATGAAAACACTTATGCACCTGCAGAAGGCATGGAGGGGTATGTGGCCTCAGTAGTAAGAGTGGCCAACCTTTCCTCCCCCTTTTTGATTCCCAGACATACCCTTATGGATTGCTCAAGCCAGAAGAAAATTTAGGTGAACTGGGAGCGTTTTCCACTTTTATAAATCCCACTATGGATACTTTCTCTTGACTGCTACCTGTAAGTCGGGGAATGTCCTCTGGGTGTCAATCGGGCCATTTTCCTGTTCCCAAGCAAGAAGGTACCAAAGAGGATGACCATACCCCTCATTACTAAGGGCAATCTCACTCACGTGGTAGATGAGCGCTGGGTAACAGCCCTTCCACTTCAGATCCTGCTTCCAGTACCCACACTCTCCTTAGCAGAACTGCTATGAGGAATCAGTGAAATCTGCACCGAGATTGCCAAAATGAAATCAATTGCAACTAATTTGAGTGGCAATCAGCCTGATGCTTGGATTTCAAATGGTTAAAAAGGTATGAAGACCAATCTATTGGCCAGAATGCCTGACAGTTGCAATTTGTTTAACATGACAATTGGAAAAATCTCCCCTCCCAAATCCATCAGGCATCACCCCTGATGGGCAGGTGATAGCATTGGACACCATCGACAAGCTTTCAAAGCTTCCTGCTGGCAAATCAGTTGTTGCGCCTGATGCAATGCCACTGACCAAACAAACAGCCCACCAACTAAGCACGGGCAGGTTGGGCGTCCTGAACCTGTTCCCAACCAATTGGGCCCACCTCTATGTGGGGTGGCCTTGGGGGATTCCTGCCACTCATCAGGTCAAACGCTGTCATGCCAACCATCAGATATGTAGCTGAGCCTTGGTTTGGATGTTCGAGGTCAAACTGACAGTGACTCAGCCCGCTGCCAACTTTTTTGATGTCAGTTCCCAGGGAACTAACCCGCCCATTCCCAAATAATTTGCCAGTTAGGTCAAACTTGTGGGACCCAATACCAGCTTGGTTTCCCTCCAAATCAATGACTATTTAATCAGTCATATTGCACTGAGAAAATTGTTGGTTGATTTTTCTTCTTTAAATTTTCATTAAAAACCTTCCCAAGAATTTAATTTTTATATGTTGAGAATTAAGCCACCTTTTCCACTGACACTCTCATACCCCTTGGGGTTAACGGCCGTGGTTGTCTGGTATTTTATTTTATGCCTTTACAAAATTCTGGTTCACCAGCAGATACTGGTGGAACTCCTTTCTAGTTCCATATTCGTCATATCAACAGCAGTGCCTTGGGCATTCTGGTTTACCGTTCAGATGCTCTGGCATCTGGGCTGGCAGGCCAGTCTAATTCTTACTTGCTTTTCACCTGACATAATCGACCAACCATTATTCTTAGCCATTTCCGCCTTTCTTGCATATATTGGCACAGCAATGGTCCCTTCTTTCCAACTGAACCAGGTTTTAAAGAAGATTATCTCTGTCTACATCAGTCCAGTCCCAATCAAAACTCCAAACTTATACCCCATAGTTGCCGCGGCTATCTTGCCCATGTCAGTAGGGTCTGACATCTCAACTTGCAATGAGTTTGCTCCTCACCAAAGCCTAGTGGTTTCCCCTAACCCCACCACCATCTCTTCAGTATCACTGGATTCATCCACAACTACCAATAAAGAGAACTCCGCTTACTTCTTAGTACCCATGAAGATTAGTGTTGGGTCCCATCACGTCTCCTTTGAGGCCTTGGTGGACACTGGAGCCACAGGAAATTTTATGAGTGTAGAACTGGCCCAGCAATTGGAACTTGCCATGAATGCAGGTCCTTCAGTGATGGTTGCATCGTCAGCCTCCCAAACCTCATACCTGATACGTCGCTCAGTCACATTTTCAATACACCAATTCAGCTTCTGCAATCACTTTTCAGCCATACCAAACTTGGTGTTTCCAGTGATCTTAGGAGTGGGGTGGTGGCGATGACAACATGTTAAGATTCACTTGGAGTCTAATACATTGTCATTTACCAATGATCATCTGGAGAGAGAATTCCCTTTGATCAACACCATCAAGAAGACACAAAGAACCAGTTCTATAACTTCCCTAGTCACTTCTGCGGGCATCCCGGCCAATTCTCCCAAGAGCTTAATGCGCTATCAAAGAATCTTCAACTTGGAAAAGGTGGATCGCCTGCCTAAGCACACCAGGTTTGATTGTGGGTTTTGAACGACCATGGAGTTGGTGAACATCAACTGTCCGTTTTATCCCCATACAGCGGAGGAAGAAGTTGCACTTAATACCTGGTTGGATGATATGCTGAAAAAAGGTTGGTTGTTCAAGGAGACCTCACCCATCGCCTCCCCCATCATCTTCGCCAAAAAAGCAGATGGTTCTCTCCGTCCCTGCATAGATTACAGTCACTTCAATAAAATAACGGTTTCTGATCCCAACCCTTGCCTCTGGAGCAGACGATCAGTCAGGCAATCACCAAATCCTGTGTGTTCTCTAAGCTGGATCTGATGAACGCCTTCAATCAAATTTGGGTAATGGAAGGGCAGGAATGGTTAACAGCGATCTGGATGAAGCGCGGCATTTTCCAATTCCGTGTAATGCCCTTTGGGCTGAAGAATGCTCCCACTACATTTTAACATATGATTGACATTGTACTGGGTGACCTCCGGTTTACCTGCGCAGTTGCATACATTAATGATATCCTGGTTCACTCCCTGACTCTTGAACAACATGCTATTGACTTGGAAGCGGTGGTGGTCGCCTTTCATAAGGCAGGTTTGTTCCTCAAACCCTCCAAATGTGAGTTCTATAAGGAGGGGGTTATGTTCCTCGGAAACCTTGTCCTTAAAGATAGTTTCACATTCCCTCCCAATAAGTTGGATGCTATCCAGGAGTGGCCAACCCTGACTACCCAGAAACAACTATGGAGTTTCTTGGAAACCATCATTTTCTTAAAAAAGTTTTCCCCCACACTTTAACAGCTCGCCGCCCCACTCCACCACCTTACAGAGAAAAATGTACCATTTTTCTGGATGGACAAATGCCAACAGGCGTTTGAATCAATCAAGGAGGTGTTTGTATCCCCTCCTATTTTGAAACATGCCAATCCCACCAAGCCGTGTATTGTTGCATGTGATGCGTCATCAGTAGCTTTTGGAGCAGTGTTGCTCCAAGAGCATGATGGCTTGGAACACCCGGTCGCCTATTTTTCCCAAAAGTTCACCTCTATGGAGCAGCCTTGGGCTATCTATGACAAGGAGTTGGCAGCCGTTTCATGGGCCCTAACTCATTGGAGGTACCTGTTACAGGGTGCCTGACATGAACTAATGGTTTTCACGGATCACCAGGCCCTGTTGTACTTTCATAAACCCCAAAAATTGGCACATTGGCAAGCCCAAATCTATTAAGACCTGTGCTGTTTCAACTTCAAATACAAATTCATAAAAGGTGCACTAAATGTACTTCTCAATTTTCTCAGCCGCAGCCCCACCCACAGTTCCATGGATCCAGAGGAAGTGGATCAATACTGTGATTCCTACCACCCAAATCTTGTCAATTGTTCCCTCTGTCATTTCTTCCATCACTATAGCCCCCAATGCTCCAATAGTTGCTCAGGTCTTAGCCAGTCAAATGGCCTGCCATGAGGGTGTGGAGTTGGTCGAGCAGTTATCTCACTGGAAGCATAAACACTCCCTATACTCACTGAAGTAGGGTCTTATATATTTTAGATCTCGTGTTTGGGTTTCCCCTCCTTCCAAACTGAGGCATTTCACGTACATCACGATCCCCCCATGGTTGGTCACCCTGGTTCTAAGAAATGCATCAATTTGATCAAATGGACCTACAATTGGGCAGGTTTGACAAAAGAAGTTCTGGCCTGTATTGCTGATTGTGTTACTTGTGCCAAGGCCAAGTTGGATCATTCTGGAAAAAACAGCCTCCTGCACCCCTTACAGCAGGTGGAGGCCCATGGACATCAGTGTCCGTGGACTTTATCATCGAGCTCCCCTGTTCTAACAGGTTCACAGTGGTGATGGTAGTGGTGGATCACTTCACAAAATTTTCCCTTTTTATACCTTGTACTTCCATGATTACGTCAGAAGAAACTGCCCACCTTTTTGTACACCATGTGTTTTCAATGTTTGGTATCCCCCAGGAGATCATCAGTGACTGTGGCTCCCAGTTCACCACACAGTTTTGGAGTGAACTCCTATCAATCCTGAAGATATCCCCCTGTCACTCCACGGCATATCATCCTCAGTCTGATGGCCAGACTGAGCGGGTCAATCAAGTTCTTGAACAGTACCTGCGTTGCTATGCTGCAGCTGCGCAGGATACTTGGGCCAATGACCTCCCTCTCACTCAATTTGTGTACAATAATGGGATCCACACGTCCATGGGGTTTTACTACAAAGCAACGTTGGGATATAATCCTTCATTTTTGGTCAGACTGTGCTTGCAGCCTGAGGTTCAAGCTGCTGCGGACCACGCTGCTCATATTAGATTGACTCAAGCCTTGGTGCGGGAACACCTCACCAAAGCTATAGATGACTACAAGCAGTTTGCAGATCAAAAGCATCTTTCAGGTCACAAGTTTATGGTGGGCTCCTACATTATGCTTGACACCTGTCACTTAAAGATCCAGGCCCCTTCCTGTAAATTCGCCAGTAAATGCTCAGGTCCCCATTTGGTGGAGGAGGTATTGGGTAATGGGGCGTTCTGACTGAAGCTCCCCATGCATTGGAAGCAGCATCCCTTTTTCCATTTTTCCCAGCTGTCACCCTTCAAGGGTGCAATTCCCACAGAACTGGAACCAATCATTGTCAAAAATGAGGAAGAGGATGAGGTAGAGGCTATCCTGGCATCCCATAAGTTGCAACATTCCGTCCAATATCTCATGGCCTGGTAAGGGTATCTGGCCTATGAGAACAGTTGGGTCAAGGCGCGTGATTGTACGAATTGCATGTACCTGGTCAAAGCGTTCCACATATCCCACCTCAAGGCTCCCCGCCCCCTCCCAAAAAAACCTGCAACGGTAATGGCAATCAAGTTACCTAAGGCGCACAAGAATGTGGCTCTTGTACAGTTTCCCGGTGGTGGGGCCCTTCCCTTGGAAAAAGGAAAGGGTAATGTAAGTCCTGGGGAACATCCTCTAGGCATCGATCAGGCCATTTTCCCATTCCCAAGTTAGAAGGTATAAAAGAGGATGGCCATACCCCTCATTACTCAGGGCAATTTCGCTCATGTGGTAGACAAGCGCTGGTAGCAGCCCTTACACTTTGGATCCTGCTTCTGGTACCCACACTCTCCTCAGCAGAACTGCTATGAGGAATCAGTGAAATCTGCACTAAAATCGCTGAAATGAAATCAATCGCAACTAATTTGAGTGGCAATCAGCTGATGCTCAGATTTCAAATGGTTGAAAAGGTATGAAGACCAATCTATCAGCTGGAATGCCCAATGGTTGCAATTTGGTTAACATGATGATCAGAAAATTCCCCCTCCCAAATCTGTTGGGCATCACCCCTGATGGGCAGGTAATAGCATTGGACACCATCAATGAGGTTTTGAAGCTTCCTGCTGGCAAATCAGTTGTTGCACCTGATGCAATGCCACTGACCAAACAAACAGCCCATCGACTAAGCATGGGCAGGTTGGGCGTCCTGAACCTGTTCCCAACCAAATGGGACCACCCCTATGTGGGGTGGCCTTGGGGAATTCCTGCCACTCATCAGGTCAAACGCTGTCATGCCAACCATCAGAAATGTAGCCGAGCCTTGGTTTGGATGTTCAAGGTCAAACTGACAGTGACTCAGCCCGCTGCCAAATTTTTGATGTCAGTTCCCAGGGAACTAACCTGCCCATTACTAAATAATTCGCTGGTTAGGTCAAACTTATGGGACTTGATCCTGGCTTGGTTTCCCTCAAAATTGATAACTATTTAATCAGTTGCATTGCACTGAGAAAATTGTTGGTCAATTTTTCTTCTTTAAATTTTTATTAAAAAACCTTCCCAAAATTTAGTTTTCATATGTTGAGAATTAAGCCGCCTTTTCCACCAACACTCTCATATCCCTCGGGGTTAATGGCCGTAATTGTCTGGTATTTTATTTTATGCCTGTACAAGATTCTGGCTCACTGGCAGATACTGGTGGAACTCCTTTCTAGTTCCATATTCGTCATATCAACAGCAGTGCCTTGGGCATTCTGGTTTGCCATTCAGATGCTCTTTCATCTGGGCTGGCAGGCCAATCTAATTCTTACTTGCTGTTCACCTAACACCACCCTTACATCCTCTCTTGGGAAGTTCAGCACAACTAATTTAGTGGATACCGGTGCCACAAACAATTTTATTGACCAAGATCTGGCTGACTACCTAAAGTTGAGTTACTCATTAGGTGGTATGGCTAGAGGTGGGGCTTCTCAAGGTATCCCTACGCTGAACGTCATAGGGATGGTGGACTACCAGGTGGGCACCTATCTTCTGTCCAATCATTTCCAAGCTATCAAGCACCCCTTGTTCCCCATTATTTTGGGGGTTGAGTGGTGGAGAAAGTTTGATGTCCGCACTAATTTGAAAGAGACCACGCTATCCTTGTCTTTGGAAAATGGTCACCAGTTGATTGTTCCCTTGTTGGAGGATAACGTCCAGGGCCCATTACCTCATTGGCCCAATGTTCCCACCCCTTATCTTGCTCCTTTGCTGAAAACCTCCATCTTCGTGGGATTTACCTTACCTTCCTGTTTGGAGGGTTTGGAATCCTCTTTTGACGCAGCATCCGCCAACGCACTCCCTGAGAACTCTGAGTTTGATTGTGACTTCAAGCTCACTGTGGATCTGGTGCATATATCTTCCCCCATTTACTCATTGACTGTCCAGGAGGAAGAGGCGTTGGATGTGTGGGTGAAGGAACAGCTGGCCAAAGGTGCGATTTTTCAGCGTACCTCCCCTGTGTGCTACCCCCTTATATTTGTAGATAAGTCTGATGGTACTTTACACCCATGTGTGGACTACGGGAACCCCAACAATGTCACTGTACCAGACCTCCATCCCATCCCTTTGGATTCACAGATTGTGCGTTATGTGGATAAGGAGAAGGCGAAGGTCTTCTCCAAGATGGATTGCCTCAATGCATTTAATCAGATCCGGATAAAGAAGGGCCAAGAGTGTTTAAATGCCTTTTGCAAAAGAAAAGGTATATTCCAGTTTTGGGTCATGCCCTTTTGGGCTTAAGAATGCCCCTGCTATATTTCTACGCCGCATTGATGTAGCGTTGGGGGACCTGTTAGGGGTATGCGCGGTTGCCTACATGGATGATATCCTGGTGTTTTCCCCTGATCAGGAGTCCCATGCAGTCCACCTTCAGCAAGTGGTGGAGCGGTTAAAGGCAGTCAGCCTTACGTTGAAAATATCAAAGTGCGAGTTCTTCAAGCCCCAGGTCACGTTTCTGGGCAACGTTGTGTTTGACCAGGGACACATGATAACTTCAGACAAGGAGAAGGCAATTCGTGAGTGGCCTACCCCCACCTCAGTCAAGGAATTGAGGAGCTCATTGGGGACATGTACATTCCTCAAGAAGTTCACTCCCAATCTATCTGAGGTGGCAGCACCCTTATATAAGGCTAGCGGTGACAAGGTGCTTCAGTGGTCCCCCATTTTAGAGAATGCTTTCCAAGCAGTGAAGTGCACCTTGTTGTCCACGACTGTTCTTTGCCATGTCAACCCTTCAAAGGAGTTCATTATGTCTACTGATGCCTCCAACTTCGCCATTGAGGCCGCCTTGTTACAAGTAGGAAAAGATGGGATAGAGTATATGGTGGGATATTTTTCTAGGAAAATGTCTTTGCCACAGTTGAATTACGCCATTTACGACAAGGAGTTACTATCAGTGGTGGAGGCGCTGACATATTGGCATCACCACTTGCATGGCTCTACCCAACCATTCCGCGTATATACAGACCACCATGCCTTGCTGTACTACCGCGCCCCTCATGTCCTAACCCCACGGCAGACCCGTTGGCATGAGACCCTTGCCCAATTTTCATTCACGTATGAGTTCACCAAGGGCAAGGATAATGGTTTAGAGGATGCTTTGAGTCGTAACCCTGCTTTATCCCCTGACCTCAAGGAGGTAGAAGTGCACAACACCCAGGTTATGATCCCTCCAATTAAAATTCTGTCGCTATTCCCTCTCTCCTGGCTAATGGGCCAGCTCTTGCACCTCTGGATAACGCGGAGGAATATGGTATGTTCAGAAAAGTCATCCTCTCTCAGCCGCTGTCAGGCGAATATGCCATGGTACTTGCAAAGAGTGCTTCAAATCAAGAGGATCTATCCAGGGGCTATCATCTAAAGGATGAGATGGTGTGGTTCCAGGGACGCCTTTGGGTACCTGCTGGACCACTGCACCTGGAAATCATTTGGGACCATCAAGATGGAATCACCATTGGTCATCCAGGAAAAGCAAAGACCTTGAAGTTGATACGTTGCACATACAATTGGAAGGTTTTGCCTGCTCATGCGGGTTGGTATTGTAAGGAGTTCCTGGTATGCAACCAGATGAAACCCAATCGTCAACCTTTAGCAGGGTTGTTGGTACCAGTTCAAAAGGCTTATGGGCTTTGGACTTCCATCTTGGTTGATTTCATTGTGGAGTTACCAGTCTCAGATGGTTATGATGCCATCATGGTAGTGGTGGACTGGTTCACGAAGTTTGCCCACTTTATTCCTTGAAGAACCACCATAATTGCAGCTGAGATGGCTAGTCTTTTCGTCATCCATGTATTTGCGCTCCATGGGGTCCCCCAAGAAATTATCAGCGACTGGGGCCCTCAGTTTACCTCCATTTTTGGGAAGAGTTGTGTAAGACTCTTCAGATTCACCCTTGCCGTTCAACTGCCTATCATCCCCAATCAGATGGGCAGACTGAACGAGTGAACCAGTGCTTGGAACAGTTTCTGCGGTGTTACACAGCTTAAGATCATTCAAATTGGGCTTCTCACCTTACCATGGCCCAGTTTAGCTACAACAATACCTTGCACTCTTCTATTGGATGTTCCTCATTTTTCGCCAGCCATGGCTTTAAACCCGCCTTTAACATGGAGCCCAGTTGTGGGTCAAAGGTTGAAGCGGTGGTGGACTTTGCCAAGACAATCAAGAAGGTCCACCAGGGGGTTTCCACAAGCTTGGAGGAGGCTATGCAGGTATATAAGGAGAATGCTGATGGGAAGCACCGAGTGGGTCCCACATACAAGGAAGGGGATCTTGTGATGTCTGATGCTCATAACATCCCAATCAAGCAGCCATGTAAGAAGCTGGAACTAAAGAGGATTGGCCTCTACCGCGTTGTTGGAAAGGTGGGCCATGCCTCATACCAGCTAGATCCCCCCTCATTCTGGATCTTCTCTGTGTTTCATGAGAGCAAACTGATGTTGTTCAAGGGCCCCCCACCAGAGACTCCTGAGGCCTATCTCGTGGATGGGGTGCCAGAGTGGGAGGTGGAAGAAATAGTTGCCTCACGCCGCGTTAAAAGAAGACTCAAGTACCTGGTATCCTGGAAGGGCTTTGATGCTGCAGAGAACAGTTGGGTTCCAGCGCACGACTGTGTGCATGCCCAAGATCTGATTGACGCCTTCAACCAGCGTTTTCCCTAGGCTGCTGGATCCCAACCTAACCGACCATCGCCGCCATGAAGTTGGCCCCTGCCCACAAGAACTTTTCCTTGGCGTAAGCCCCTGGAGGGGGGTTGAGCCCCATCAGGAGGAGAGGATAATGTCATATACACATGACATAATAGTGGGGACTAACTCCAAAGACAAGGCTGGGCGCCGGGAGGCCCAGAGGGTGAAGCTGCAGGCCCTTCCCGACCTGAGGCACACCCTGGACCAACGCTGGGTTTGGGTAAAATATGCCCAGGTTGGGACTAGTGGTGTGCTAAACGCCCAGCCCCTGACATTGAGCCAGGCGTTAAAATGAACAATCTACCAAATGAACGCGGATGGTTCAATTTGGTTTGTTGAGGAGCGGGTTTCAAAACCTGTTCCATTTTCAAAATAATGCACTCAGGTCAAATCCAACTTCAATCAATCGCTCAAGTGAAGTCAGTTTTGGCCTATTCAACCAACTCAGATGGCAGTGTCACCCTATTGGTGAGTTGGTGCTTGGGCCCACTGTGGCATAACCCCTATTCCCCCATATGAGCTTAAATACGTTTTCTCCAACCAACATTCCTTGTTGGTCAACTTTGCAAATAAATTTTTCCTGTTTACACTATTTTATAATTTTATGATATTCTGATTGCTCCTGTGCACAAACCTCTTCAAGGAGGTCTCGCGCTCCATTACCCTTGCCATTGCAAGTACCTTGCAGCTCTCAACTCATGCACGTTTGTTCACCCAGGTTCCATCCAACCTGGGTCACTTAACCCTTTTCAATAAGTGCACCGCGCCACTTCTAATGGGGTTTTTATCATAAATATCTCTTTTCTATTCCTAAGCTGTTATTTCTCCAGCACCCTCTGCTGGGCTCTAATGACTTTGGCACTAACAGCTAGTTCCCTGACATTGGACTTGTGCACCGTGCACTACCACGCTGGGAACAGGAGAGTTATAGACACTCTCTTTACAGAGCTGGCCTTACCACTTCATCCCATCACAGGTAAGAGCGCCCCATTTGTTTGGACTCCTGAATGCCAGTAGGCATTTGAGGCAATAAAGGAGGTCTACAACGCTACCTCATCTTTTGTCACGCTATTGAAGATAATCCATTTCTCAGGATTTACCTTTTAAGGTTAAGCCTTATCTTGAGGTAAACCTTGACGCTTCCCTTAAGGCCAAGTTTCAGGGTATTAGGCTAAAAGAATAATAAATTTCAATTATACTTTACCAAAGGGTCTAGATCCTCATATGATGATGTCCTATCTGAATTGGGAATTATTCCTATCTGAACATATCAGATGCTTTGTAGCAACCTTATTTTAATATTCCTTTATTTATTATTATGATTGATCTGATATCTCTCTTAATAATTATCCAAATATCAACTTTTAATTTATATTAATTATCCTTGACCCTACAAAAGAATCCCAAATATTCCAATAAAGAAATTGTGTTGCTGGCAATCTATTTTCTTATATATATTTATTTGATTTATAATGTTTGAGAACCACAGATGGGCCTTTGTGAACCATGAAGTGGCTAAACCATGTCCACTGGGCCTTGACGTCATGCTAAGAGTCTAGACCAACTTCTGAGGATCCCAAGTCTGGACACTTAGCCCTAATCTTATTTCCCTAATTGAATTTATCTGAATTGAGGTCAACCCATCATTCAGAACACTAATCTTATCTCTCAAAGCTATACTTTGGTTCTTTAATAAAGACCATCATTCCCTTTGTAATTCATAGTTGCAACGAAATTTTTAATTTTGTTGCCTTTATTTTAATATTTGCTAGAGCCACAAAACTATAAAATTTCTTAGCCTTTGTAGCACCTGCATATTCTAAGTTCTTGCAAAATTCCAATACCATTTTTTGAATCATACAATGCCTTTGGCACTGCAATGAGGGTAGTACTTCTGCAGAAACGTGTGGGAAATGAACATCATGTGCTTACTTCTCAAGGAAGTTCAGTGTCACAGAGCGACCCTGAGACATTCATGACATAAAGTTGGTGGCAGTTTCTTGGTCCCTGATGCACTGTTGGTAGTGCTACAAGGGCCAAGCACACTGTGATTGTGCGCACAGACCACAAGTCGCTCACTCATTAATAAAAGTCTCAAAAGCTGGATCACAGGCAGACCAGAACTCATCATGCCTTCTGAGTTTTGATTTCAAGTATGTGTTTGTCAAAGGGGCCGCCCATATTTTACCTGATATCTTAAGCCATGCACCCCTAATGTGCTCCACTGTAGACATGGACTCAGAATTAGTCACAGTGATTCAACTTGAATAAGTAATTTATCCGCCACCTCCATCTCTTACTGTGATTACATCCACACAAACCCCACAGCCCAAACCCAAACCCCAATCTAAAAATAAAACTAAAACTAAAACCAAATCCTGTAAGTCCACACCCCCCAGTACACCTGATACTCCTCTGTATCGGGAAGCCCCTGTCAATGAAGGTTCTCCCCTGGACACTATTATCCCTGATACTCCATCTGAGTCAGCGACTGAAGTTACTCTGTCTGACCAGTCCAGGTATCTCTGGCCAATGAGGGGTCTCTACTGGATGCTGTTTTGGCATCCCAGTCTACTAATCCTGAAGGACAAGACATCATGGCAAAGATTGATGCTGATAAAGCCCCTTCTGGATGGCATTCTCAAAAGGATAAGGTAATATATTTTTGTGACAAGTATGGGTTCCCTATGGGCTGCGTTCCCGCGTCATAAAGGAACATAATGCCTCAACAACCATGAGGCGCCCAGGTGCTAAAAAATGTACTAATTTAAATCAAGCAATGGTATGATAGGAATGGACTGATGAAGGGGGCCCCCTAGATTGAGCAATGCTTAATCTGCGCTATACCAAGTTAAATAGAATTGGGCGGAAAGCCTCATTTACCCTCTTCAAAAAGCAGTGGGACCATGGACGTCACTGTCAGTGGACTTCATTATAAGCTTACCCAACTCCCATGGTTATGACTCAATCATGGTGATAATAAATTGCTTTACAAGATATTCTATCTTTATTCCATGTATTACAACCACTACAGCTGAGGACATGGCACAGTTGTTTGTGGCACATATTCTTTCCTGGTTTGGAGTTTTCCAGGAATTAATCAGTGGCAGGTAAACTCAGTTTACATCGTGGTTTTGGGAGGCCTTATGAAAAATGTTGGAGACAAAGCCATGCAGATCTTCAGCCTTATACCCATAGTCAGATGGCCAAACGGAGCACATTGACCAGTCTTAGAGCAGTACCCTTGATGCTATGCAACTGCTTCTCAGGATACATGGGCATCGGACATTCCTATGACCCAATTTGCATACAACAACTCCCTCCATGCAACAACGGTGATGTCACCTGTGTATGCCAATCTGGGATACAACCCTGCGTTCAGTGTTGGGTCACAAGCGCGTAGTAACATCCCTGATGCCAATCTCTTTGTCACCCATATCCATAAGGTGCATCAACAGGTTTAAAGCCAGATTACCAAATCCAACAATGATGCCAACCAACTTTCAGAAATGAAAAGATGTGAGGCTCCTGACTATCAAGAAGGTGATTAGGTTATGGTGAATACCAAGAATTTTCATCTCATAGTGTCATGTCATAAGTTAGTTTGCAAGTGCGCAGGCCTCTTCCCCATTTCCCAGGTGTTGAACAATAAATCTTCTTCTGAGTATTACTTCCCTTGCACTGGAAAATTCACAACTCCTTTCACTTCTCCTTCTTATCCCTATTTAAAAGACAGAAGCCTATGGAGGTGGATCCCATCATGGTTGAGGACGCCCCAGGATTTTGAGGTGGAGAATATCTTGAACTCACAAAGGTTCAAATGTGGGTTGCAGTATCTAGTATCTTGAAGAGATTTATATCATATGAAGATAGTTGGGTTCCCTCCAAAGATTGTTGGAACTGTCAATAGTTAATTGCGCAGTTCTACAAGGCCAAGCTCAAGGCGCCTTCACCTTACCCCCCAGGAAGACAGAAATTACAGCCATCAAACACCCAACCCCATACAAGAACTATGCTTTGGCTAGCTCCACTGAAATGGGGAGTGGACCCTGTCCTTTTAGGAAGGGTAATTTAAGGGTCTTGGTTCCAGTTATTAAGCAGGATAGGGTCATGCACTACTTTAGAACTAAAAAAGCTCAAACCTTAGGGCCCTTCCCTCACCAAATATCTCTGACCTGAGGCATACTTTGGATGAGAGATGGGTGGCTACTGCCCTTCCCCGTTTGCCACATGCCTCTCCCACACTTCCCCCCAACCCAAACCCATCTGCTGAGATTTTTGCCCAGCTTTCCAGCTTCCTAGATTAGAGAATCTGCTGGTTTGCTAGGGTATAAATCCTGCTAGCAAATGATTTGGGCAATAATTGATTTCAATATTAGTTTAATAATGTCAGTGGGTTTTGGGTAATTCTTCTGGTTTGGATCTGTTAGATTCAATCTGTGCAAATGCCTAAGATCTTGTCAGGCAGAATTTTCAACAAATTTGATTCATCTTTAGTTAATCTTTGATTAATATTAGATGTGTTAATTGGGATCAGTCAGGTTTCATTACTGACTGATTGTAATTTTATCTAGGTGTTGTGGGGCAAGTGATGTTGCCTGCAACTAGCAAACCAATCAGTTGGTTTACAACCTGCTTATAATGGGTAAATATTCCCACTATCTAAGCAGGTTGCTAACCAGATGTGGTTTGTTTACTGTGATCTAGAAAAAAATGTTAGGGACTTGTTTTCTTACTCTTTCCATTTTTAGGTCTCTGGGCTGTCCTATGGAAGAATTCTTAGCCCAATGAAGAAGACCATCACTTAAAGAAACTTTAAAGGGAAATTCAATGGTACTGGCTTCTGTTTTCTTACTAAGGCACCAGCAGTGTAGTTGGATGCCAAATTCCCCTTATAAAATCCCTAGTTTTTTATAATAATAAAACAGATCATATATCAGTAAAGTCTTTTATTTATCTTCAGTTTATTATTGTTGTAGTGCAATAATTGTTGACCCTTTTGTGAGATAAAGAGTAATTATTGGACATCCTTAGAAGAAAAGCAGACCTTTGAAGCAGATCTTCACCAACTCAGCGTGATGGAAACTAAGGCTGAGAACCTCTGAATCTAAGAGTAGATTAAGTTCAGCTGAAGGAAGGAAGAAGTCCCTAGTTGTCAGCATAATCAGCATCAATTGGAACATTCCAAGTTTAGCATTGTGCCACCTATCAATCTGGTTTATTTTTTCAGCTATGGATAAAATTCTCCATACTATTATCACCCATATTCCAACACCAATCAATGTGAATTGTGCACATAACCAAACCCGTGCAGTTAACTTATGGAAACAATCAGCAACAAAATCCAGATTTTAACACCGTCATAGTGCCAAAATCTATAAAAATTTACTTAGAAAAAATTAATCAACTTTGTGAAGTCTTAAGGTAAACCCAGAAACCTTACACCACAGTTCAAATTCTCTGTCCCCAACTGGTAGTTCTACCTGAAGCTAATTTGAAAGGGAAAACTTACCTAGAAAGCAAAATTTAGGGGAAAAATCAAAAAGAAGGGGTCAAAATGGGAATTAAACTGACATCCCGTTCTGAAACCAAAAATGAGCATTTAGACATTTGGAAGTTAGGAAATCATCCTAAGAATTTCTTGGAAACCTTGGTCAACACTATCAAGGAAAAACCAGTGATCAAATACATTAATTAACAAATTCGAAGATGTTTTTTCCTTTCATGATTTAACTTAGTAGCTTGTTTCCACCCCTTTCCACCATATAACCCAGGCTTTGCTAATAATAGGGTGTTAAGTTATCTTTCTTTCTTATTTCCCATATGATTTTATTAATTTTTTATTTTTATTCTGTCTTAAAGTGGTAATTTTAATATTAAGCAACATATGGCAATAATCAACTGGGTTGGAGCATGTTTCAAATCCCTGGCTTATACTAATGTTCACCATTACTATTGGCACAGGACTTGACAATTTAAATGAAGCAGAATTTAAACTCTTAACAGCTTTTAACTAAATAGGAGAATTTGTTGATAACGCTTATAATAAACTAAGAAAAATAAACTTAAAAATTAAGAAGGTTTTTTAGTTATTATATCAGTGATTGTGATGGGTTGAAAAGAGAACCCTATTAATATGTCACTGCTTAGTATATAAATAATCAAAGATTTTAAGTGAGGCGGCTGAGAAATTCAGTATAAGCTACAAGTATTCAAGTTAAGAGATATATGGTTTCAATCTATCAGATCTCTCAAAACTCACTTCACTTTATTGGAATGGCCAATGAAGGGTCTATAGTAAGTAAGACAGCCCGTTAAGCAAGGATTTTATATATCTAAACCAATCACCATGGGGAAAATTTTTATACCTGGTGGGACCCCCTCGAGGCTAAAAAAGGGGGTGGTCCCCAAGTAGGTGTTTAACTAAATGGTTAATGGGACAGGAAAGAACCTTGTAAAGTCTCCCCTGTTTCCTCTGCATAGTCAGTGCAATCCAACTACCTAAAACTTGTGCTATTTGGCCGAGATTATTAATGAAAGCATTGCTCCAATTCAAGGGGTCCCACCAAATATTTGCCAGAGACTTTTGGCCAATTTCGTCCTTATTTTGAACCAAAACACTCTTATTACAAAAATTAACTTGTAATTGTCTGGCATTATCCCTTTAAGAGTGTTAGGGGAAGAGTAATGAGCAAAAACCAGCCATGAACATGGTTAACAGTAACTCCAGTATCCAGGGATTTGAAAGAGTACTCATTTTCTTGCTTATAAGTGATGACAAAAGGGCCTTCCCAGATAGACCCAAGCTTCTCACTTCTGGGTGTGATACAATTATTGCAATATTGCACCAAGTCTGACACTTGGAAAAAAGCTAGAGGGGCCAGAGCTCATTAACTGCTTGACCCTCTTTGGTGACAGTTTCACCAAGTTGATCATCACCTTTTATTGCAACTGGATGATGTGCTGAGCCAACTTCCTCATAGCTTGCTCAGGATCAGTCTTATCAGAGAAAATATCTTTGGTAGTAACGCTGGAACCCCAGGTTCTTGACCATACGACACTTAGAAAGGCAACATTTTAAGGATCCAGCGATAGCTGTTATGATAGGTCATGAGGGCACTGAGTAAGCAAAGATCCCATTGAAGAGGGTCTGAAGTGGCCATTTTTTGTAAAATAGAGAACATGGTTCCATTGGTTCTTTCCAAAGTCTCATTGGTAGAAGGGTTATAATGGTCTATGAAAAGCTGTTGCATTCCCATGAAGGTAGCAAGGATCTTCACCACTATAAAGGTAAAATATTTTCCATTGTCACAGAGCAGAACCTGGGGACAACCATGGTGAGAAAATATATACTGATGAAGGAAGGTTGCCGTGGCTTTTGCAGTTTGAGCAGGAAGAGCTACAGCCTCAACCCACTTTCTAAAGTGGTTTATGCCTACTAAGATGTACCGGTTTCCCTCAGTAGTCAGGTATAGAGGGCTTACTACATCTAGATTTATGATGTGAAAGAGTTATTGAGGCGTAGTGGGTTGGTACTGATACCTAATCTTGTAGCTGGACTTCTTCTTGTGGGTCAGACAGGCATCCAGGACTTCAGTTATTGTCTCCATTATTCCCTATCAGTAGTATCGCTCTTTTACCTACTCATAGGTTTTCCATACTCCGCTATGCCCTAGAATGATTTGGGACTCCAAGATCATGGGTACTCACTCTGATATCCGGAGATAGGGCAACCAATTCATCCCTACTTTCTTATACTACTTAACGATTTCCACCTTGGTGCTGTGGGAGAATCAAGATAATGTTTTCTAATGGGATCATCCTTTTCTTTCCAGGCATCAGAGATCATAAGGAGGTCATGCAGCCTCTAAGCTTCACTATTATCCAGGTGAAGGATAGGCAGCTGAGTCAAACCATCAACGTTCATATGGTGGGTTCCAGATCAGTGCTCAATCTTTATTGTATTGTTGGAGCTTTAAAGCCCAGCGTGCCAACCTCCCAGTGGAATCCTTCATATATTGTAACCACTTCAGGGAGGCGTGGTCAGTGACCACAGTGAAATAAGTCCCATATAAGAAAAGGGCTGTAATATTTTTCAGCATCAGGACCGCGAGGCAATTCTTCTCAGCAATGCTATAATTGCGTTAAGCCTTGGATAACGTCTTGATGAAATAGGAGATGGGGTGATTCACGCAATTAGCATCCAATTGAGCCAGAATGGCCCCAATAGTGTAGTCGGAGGCATTGGTAAACAAGAGGAAAGGTTTACCATAATCATGGTGGTTCAGGATAGGAAGCTTTTGCAACAACTGCTTTAGTGTCTCAAAGGCGGCCTGTTGTTCAGCTCCCCATATAAAAGGATATTCTTAGCCAATAGCTAGACAAGAGGCCCACTTAGTTGGGAGAACTCGGAGATAAATTGGTGGTAATACCCCATCATACCCAAGAATACCTGAATATTGTGCAGGGTTTTGGGAGAAGGCATTTTGCATATGCCAGCAACCTTGTCTTAGGGGTTGAATCCCATCCTGTGAAATGACGTGTCAAAAGGAATCTAATTTTCTCTAGAAAAATGTGCACTTAGAGGGCTTTAACTTGATGTTGGCCTCACATAGGCGCTAAAACACTGCCTTCAGGTGAGCAAGATGTTCATTAAAGATCTTTGAGAACACCATGATTTCATTAAGATAAACAATGATGTAACTTGACTTAAGGTCCTGCAATATATGGTCCATGGCTCAATGGAAAGTTTTGGGGGCATTACATGACCCTTGAGGTAGTCAGGTAGTCTGAAAGAGACCCTCACTGCAAACAAGAGCGCATTTCTCCTGATTTGGGAAGAGAGGTATATTTGCCAATAACTGCTAGCCAGGTCCATGGTGGATAAAAGTTAGATCTGGACAGTTGGTCTAGGGCGTCATCAATTTGGGGGATAGGATAACTATCCTCTTGGTGAGGTTGTTCAGTTTATGGTAGTCCATAACTACCCAATGACCTCCTTTTTTTATCAATAAAAGCGGGGACAACCAAGGGCTTTGGTATGGCACCAGCAACCCAGCGTCCAACAACTGTTTTAGCTCCGTCCACATCCGTAACTCTTTAACTTTTGATTTATGGTAGATTTTAGATTGGATGGGACAAGCATCCTCAACGTCAATGGTATGCGTCCAGCCCTTCATTTGCCCATTGTCAGTTTCAGATTTAAAGAAGATGTCGCTATAGGGCTTTAGTAAGGTGAGGACCTTGTCAAGCTCAGCAGGTGTTAGTTCATCAGAAACATGAACAGTAGGAAGAGTGCATAGCAATTGGCCTGTGGGTAAGCCCATATCAGCCATAGACCTGATACAGTGAACTTTTTTAATGCCTCAATAGGGCCCAGCAGGCCTCTTCCAATCTCCTGATGCTTCTTGATGACCGTGTCCTTATTGGTGAGATTCTCCAACAGGATATTGATTAGTCGTTGATAAGCTGTGTCTAGCACGCCTGGCAAGACTCTAGGATCAAGAGAGCTAACTCTGTTAATGCTGATTAGGTGAAATAGACAGTTATGGGGGATTTGAATGGTAATCTTTGTGTCAACTACCTGTTGTTCCCCGCCTTGATTACTACCTCTTCAGACGCATAGAAAGGGATACTCTCTAGAGCATCCACTGATGGAGGCAATAATTTGGTGTTGCATACTACCGTTGTGTAGTGTAATGTTAAGGAGGAGAAAGGATACTCAATAGTGCAAGCGTGATCTTTTTTATTGGGATCTTCATTGGTCAGAATCAGAGGAACCTCATAGTTAAGCAGGGAGAGATAGCTCAGCTTCAAGTTAATAACACCTTCATATTTGAGCATAAACTGGGTCCAATGATTAGATCAAAGGTATTATTGGTCAAGGCCACCACTGGGGCTGACAAGCTAAGCTTCCCAAAACGAATGGGCAGAGAATAGTAATCCCTAATGGCGCAGGTGTTATCTGGGCCAGCGGTTCCAAATTCTTGGTCATAATCAAGGTCAGGTGCCAGCTCATTTTTTTGAGTTTGGTTGACACAACGTACAGCGGGGACCCAGTGTCAAGGATAGCCCTAACCTGCACTTCATTAATGATGACCTCCACTTTGGTTAAGGTTCCACTCAAGTTGGGGGAAATAGCGAGGACCTCTTTTAACCAGAAAGTAGAATCAAGTTTTTAGCAGTTTCAGAGTATCTCTCTTGAATTGACTGCAGGGTATGAATACAATGGGTAGATCAGATCAGTGTGGCAATGAGCTGGTTGGCGTCACTAGCAGTGTCAATAACCTCCAGACCCCATAGCATTTGATGAAGATAAGTTCTGTTGGGTTTCCTAGCCATATCCACTCTCTCAGGGTTCAACTTTGTAAGGTACCTCCACTTCACCTGGGGCTCCAAAGACATAATGACCCACATCTTCACAACCTCCTTCAGATTTATCATCAGAGGGGTATCAATGCATGTTAGGACCCATAGGATGTGAGGCAGGTTCAGGGCTTCCATTATGGCAGGATAGGTCCTGGGGTTGCTCCTCCACCTTATTGACTTTTGGGGGAGGCGTTGGAATTGTCATGACTCAATTTTTAACCTTTTAATTAAAGGATTTGGGCTGCCTCATGGCTACAGGTTTCAGATTAAAGTTGGCTGAAGGAGATAGCGTCATGGAGGTGGATGCTTTAACTACGCCATCTTTGGGTTGATCAACGGCTGTGAGCCTTGTAGAAACAAGTGGTTTAGCTTTAATGACCTGATCTTTAAACCCATTGTTAATGGGGGCAAATGTCACCTGAGATTGAGTTTTAGGTTCTTGGACCACTTGGAGAGGCTTATTAGATGGCAAAAAATGACCTTGGCAACAAGATGGGGCAGAATGCGCTGTCCCATTGACAATAATGCACTCTGACTACTTTCTTAAGAACCTCAGGTTTGCAGAGTAGAGGAAGATCAGGTTTGAGTTGCACTGAAGGTTCTGGCCTCAGAGTGGGTACCAGAATAAGGGCCAACATAGATCCTTTGGTGGGGCTTCAGTTAAAAATTTATCAATGGTCAGAACCTGGAGATTTGACCTAACGGCTGAATTAGCTTCAGTGTTATAGATATCTGCAATCTCCAGAAGAACCTCCACGATATCTGAATAGTCTGGAGGTGACGCTTAGTGAAGATAAGATGCTGGGCTATAGTAGGGTAAGAAGCAAAGCCAGTTAGAATAACCACAAGAGCTTCATCAAGAGGTAGCATTCTTGTGAGCACCAAGGGCTAAGTTTAAACATAAATTGATTAACAAATGGGGCAAGCAATTCTCTTATTTTCATGCTGAGGCACAAAAAGGCCTGTTTTCGACTTTGTAAACTCTGCAAAGAGCCAAACTCTTCAATAAACGCTTGTTTAACCTCTGCCAGGTGCTGAGTTTGGCCATGTCGGGAAACCATTATTTCTTGAGCTATAGGGCTCAAGCAGGGAAGGATGTACTTAACTTTTTGATGGTTAGTTGTTCCTTCCATCATCAATTCATGAACAAACAGAAAAGAGGCAACGCTACCCTCCTGGGGTAAACTTGTCTTTTAGGGGGATTTATGAAGAACATGGAAGGCCCCATGAGGGCCTTGAGAATAGTGTTGCTCAAGCCTTTTGAGGTGAGACAAAGCACTGGCTAGCTGGAGTTCCAGAGTAGCTAGCTGGTGATTAGTTTCAGCGGGGAGGTCGTGAGGGTTACCTACTCCACCAACCTTTGTTTTTTTCTAGCTTGTTTGTGGTGTACAGGCTCCCTGTAGTGAGCACCACTTGTCAAGTCCTGGCTTAAACTAATGCTCACTAGTGCTAATGGCACAGGACTTGACAATCTAAATGAAGCAGGAGTAGTTAAGCTCTTAACTGCTGTTAACTAGATTGAGGATTTTGTAGATACTGTTTATAATAAACTAGGAAAAAAACTCAGAAAAACAAGTAGGCTTTTAAGTTATTTTATTAGAGATTGCGATGGATTGAAAAGAGAACCCTATCACTATGTCACTGCTTAGTATATAAAATGATCCAAGGTTCAAAGTGAGAAAGATGAAAAATTCAGTATAAGCTGTGAGTATTCAAATTAGGAATTATAGGGTTTTGACCTATTGATCTCTTGAGACTTGCTTTGCTTCAATGGAAAGGCTGATGAAGGGTCAATAGTAGATAAGACCAGTCCGTTAGGCAAGGATTTTATATATCTGGACCAATCACTGTGGAGAAAAAGTTTACACCTGGTGGGACACCATCTGATGCTATAAAAGGGGGTGATCCCCGTGTAGGTGGTTTAACTAAATGGTTAATGGGACGGGGAGGAACCTTAGATGGACTCCTCTGATTCCGCCGCATGGTTGGTGAAATCCAACTATCTAAACTTGTGCTATTTGGCTGAGTACTTTAATGAAAGTATTGCCCCAATTCAAGGGTTCCACTGAAAATTAGCCAGGGTCTTTTGGCCAATTTTGTCCTTATGCTGAACCAAAACTCTTATTACAAAATCAGACTTGTAATTGTGACAACATGCCAAAACCCCTATTCAACGCACCCACCTATAGTCCCCTGAAGCCAGAAATGCCTTGTGGACCTTGGATCCCCCTGTGGGTCTTGGCATACCCATGCCATAAACTATTTCATTTCTTGGTATGCTGGGCTCCTAACAATCCCTATGTCATTCTGGTAAGTTTGAGTCATGTTGGAATTGCAGATGACCACATAATCCAACCCTTTGACCAAATATAAGATTTGACAATTAAGTTGTAATCTTATAGGATTGGCAATAGCGGCCAATTGATGAGAATATCG